>JAODUG010016600.1:0-22970 GCA_027564795.1 Aphredoderus sayanus | reverse complement strand
TATATATATGTATGTTTTTTTTTAATAAATAATAAATAAATATAACTAAATAAATGTAACAATTATGCCATATGTAATGTACTGCAATGCCAATAGTTTTAGCAAAGCACATGGAGAAATTGTATCATGAGCGATTTTAATTGATTTGCATGTTTGAAAAGGTCAAAATGCATTTGCTGGATAAGCAGTTCATGTTCCAATTTTGCTTATAAAACCTGTTGATTAAGACAAATTGCAAGAGAAACACTCCAGTTGAAACAATCACACCAATTATCATTAAATATTCAAATAGTGCTTCAGCTGAACCAAGCACATGGACTGGCAAACAGTTTGAAAGATAAAATAACACTAAACAGACATTTAAATCAGAAGTGCCCATTAAAAGAAACAGTCCAGATTATACTGTAAGGTTAACTGAAGGGTAATTCCATGAACACCACCTGCATTAACATCAGCGTGTGTGACAATCTGTGATGTTGCCAAGGTAGGGTTCATTGTATATTCCAGATAGTCCTCCAGACAGATCCATGGCCCAAAGCCCAGAACTGTGCTGTACTTGATGGTCATGGGTCTTGAGATGCCTGTCCCATCGTGGCTTATGTATGAATATATTGTTGGTCTTATCTGAATGGGCTAGTGTAATAGCCTGCACTGTGAACTAAGAAATGCATATTTTGTAATGCATAAATGCATAGTTCAAAAACATAAAACAAACAATTACTCAGGACACCCTGTCCACTCTTTTGTAACCGTCAAATGTGACCCTATTAACCACCTACACACAAGCAAGCTATCAACCACCTAGCACATTGCAGCAATATTACTAGATGTAAAAACAACAATTTCGGTGAGGGTGCACATTATGTAGTGTTTCATTAATAATTGTATACTGTACTATATACAATATGGTTGCATAACGTTAATCAGACAGGCAATAGATAGACACAAACATCAACAGATGGAACTTCAGGGAAAATAACATATTTGCCTGTATTTAATTATTACAGTGTCTTTCAAAGGCCTGGTCAATACTTCGATTATTTACCTTCATTTGTTGTTTGTATTTTAACATGAATGTGCTTCTGTCTCCTTGACTCTTTAAGTTGGCTCAAGCGCAGAGTCAATAGTTGCTACAGGATATTAAATCATATCCTACCTCCTACCCTGTGCCTTCCCTGGCACATGCAGTACTCCTGTCCTGAGGAGAGAACAGAATTATTCATGGACCCCAGTGGTCCATGGCTATGCAAGGTGCAAACAGGTCTTCTTTTATTACTACCTACATGAATGATTTATCAGTTTAATAATTAAAGCTGTCGACCAAAAGTTGTCAATTTGACTTTCTGGTGTTTTTACATTTATAAAACTATTCATTCTACTATCAGTAGCACTATTTCAAAAAGTGAGCAAACTGCACAAATGTTTGGTGTAAATTCTTTAAGACTCCTCAATATCATAACCTTTTGAATATTTAGGTACACTGTAACACATTGCTGTAAAAATATTGCCAATTTGTGACAGTATATTGCTGTTTTCATTAAATAAAGTATTTTACCATAAAGAACATTCTGGGATATATTTTGGAACAAAGGGCAAAAACAGTATGCTATTACAATTAAAAACAGTATTTATTATGTTTATAGTAGGAGTGTCGACCGCCATTTTCTTCTTCCACACAGTAAGTACCTATAGCGACATTTTCTTAAACATCCTGTTGTCCTTGGGTCAAAATGACCTGCAAAAGGCAGTCTCGTGGTCCTCTTCTCGAACCATAACCCTAACCCTAGGACAAAAGGAGGGATAAATACTACCTGACCTACATGTTCAACAAAATTAACGCAACCCGATCTGCAAACAAAATCTCAATAAAATGATGAATTATAACAAATATTATAAAAATGTCACCGTTCGCCCTGTTAGCTAGGGTTAGGGTTGGGGGTGTGGGCAAAATGCTAGCTAGAGTTAGGGTTGGGGGTGTGTGCAAAATGTTAGCCCCAGCCCAGTGTTAGGGTTAGGGTTAACCCCAGCCCCAACACCAGTGTTAGGGTTAAACCCAACCCCAACCCAATTGTTAGGGTTAGGGTTAACCCTAACTTCAGTGTTAGGGTTAGGGTTGGGGTGTGGCCACAGTGTTAGATAGGGTTGGGATTGGGAGTGAGGAAACATTGTTAGCCAGGGTTAAGGTTGGGGGTGTGGACACACTGTTAGCTAGGGTCATGGTAGGTTGTGTGGGCATAGTGTTAGTTAGCGTTAGGGTTGGGGGTTTGGACACACTATTAGCTAGGGTTAGGTTTGTGGACTCAGTGTTACCTAGCCCCAATGCCAGTGTTAGGGTTAGGGTTAAGCTCAACCCCAGCCCCAACCCCAACCCTAGTGTTAGGGTTAGGGTTAACCCCAACCCCAGGCCAGTGTTATGGTTGTGGTGAACCCCAACATCAACAAAAACCTCAGTGTTAGTGTAAGGGTAAACCCCAAACCCAACCCCAACCCCAGTGTTAGGGTTAGGGTTAAGCCAAACCCCAAACCCAGCCCAGTGTTAGGGTTAGGGTAAATCCCAACCCTAGTTTTAGGGTTAGGGTTAACCCCAACCCCAGCCCCAATACCACTGTTAGGGTTAACCCCAACCCTAGTTTTAGGATTAGTGTTAACCCCAGCCCCAATGCCAGTGTTAGTGTTAACCCCACCCCCAACCCCAAACCCAACCTAGTGTTAGGGTTAGGGTTAACTTGAACTCTAGTATTAAGGTTACGGTTAACCCCAACCCTAGCCCCAATGCCAGTGTTAGGGTTAGGGTTAACCCCAACCCAGCCCGAATGGCAGTGTTCGGGTTAACCCCAACCCCAGCCCCAAATCCAAACCTAGTGGTAGGTTTAGAGTTTAGAGTTTGGGTTTAGGGTTGGGGTTGGGGTTGGGTTTGGGGTTGGGGTTAGGGTTAAGGGTTGAGGTTAGAGTTAGGGTTAGGGTTGGGGCTAAGGTTGGGTTTGGGGTTTGGTCTAGGGTTGGGGTTAGGGTTAGGGTTAAGGTTGGGTTTGGGTTTAGGGTTGGGGTTCCGGTTAAAATTGGGGTTGGGGTTACGGTTAGGGGCTGGGGTTAGGGTTGGGGTTAGGGCTAGGGTTGGGGTTAGGGTTAGGGTTGGGGTTACGTTAGGGGCTGGGGTTAGGGTTGGGGTTACGGTTGGGGTTACGGTTAGGGGTTGGGGTTAGGGTTAGGGTTAGGGTTAAGGTTGGGGCTGGGGATAGGGTTAGGGTTAGGGGTAGGGCTATATTTGGGGTTGGGGTTAGGGTTGGGGTTACGGTTAGGGGCTGGGGTTAGGGTTGGGTTTAGGGCTAGGGTTGGGGTTAGGGTTAGGGTTGGGGTTGGGGTTGGGGTTGGGGTTTGGGTTTGGTTTAGGGTTGGGGTTGGGTTTAGGGTTACGGTTAGGGCTTGGGGTAGTGTTAGGGTAGGGGTTATGGTTGGGGTTGGGGTTGGTGCTGGGGTTAGGGTTAGGGTTAAGGTTGGGGCTGGGGATAGGGTTAGGGTTATACTTTTACAATACTGTATAGGTATAACAGAAAACTGCTGTATAACATATATTACAGTTAAAATCTTAATATTAAAATAATATTTTAACAGTATCTTTAATGTTAAATGTACAGTATCACTATCAGAATAGCCCTATGATCTATGATCTTAATTTGACATACAGTATGAGGTAAGTCATTACTACAAAACCAAACAAAATCTCAGTGGAAGATGATGTAGTCTGATGGCAGTCAGAATCATTTTGTATTTTCTTAATTATTTTATTGTATTAGTTATAGCTGCATTAAATCTATGCTGAAACCCTTGGTATAATGGAATGAGTACAGTACCTATATTGTATGATTCAGCTATGTTGTTATAAATGTGCAGAGAAGTTGTTTTCACAAATTGCGAACATCTCGTCATTCATAAAATGAAAATGTGTGCTATAACACAGTGACATTTTCTTTTTACTAATTCAACTATATAGAACACAAGGAATAGGTAATACATATTTACACAATGAAAGTTAATACATTCTTCACTGTGTTTGAATTCAAACTATTACTATTTTTGGAGCTCTGCCTTTCAGAGGTTTGCTTTCCTCTCTAAAAATACTTTCTGCTCAAATCTATTTAATTGTAATCACACAGAAACACTCCAAGGCGTTTTTCAACCAACAGACGTCAATGTGCTCTATTATATGACTGGAATCAATTGATTGGAAGCCACTAATTCACTATTGGAGGTGGTGCTGTGCACTCACTGATGAACTGATGAATCAATAACTGCAATCAGGACAGTAATGATATTAAGAGATGTGTTCTCACCTAAGCACTCAGAATTACCCAGCAGATGAACCACGGTAATAACTCAGCATTGAACTGTACAACATTGAACAGCATGTGGAGAGATGTGTCTGTTTGTGTGAGCCACGTCAGCAGTGGCAGGGGTGGGGGGCGGGAGTAATAAACCACTGCAATGTGCACCTGGGAACCTGGTCAGGTATTATATGCTTATCAACATTTTCGATGCTGGCAGCAATAGACTTAAAGGGGCACTAGTGGGCGCCTTGAGCATGAGATGTACATGTTGTATACCTCAATCAGCTGTAAGTAAACGATCTACTGAAGTCTGAAGAACCTTGTTAATGCAACTTGGTGACTCGAACAAATAATCACATTTAGTACAATAACTATAGAAATAAGCTGATTGGGCAAACCAATCAAAACATTGCAACATCACTAACCATAACACGTCATGCAAATTCACTTAAAACACCGTTGTGTGCACATAACGTAAGTCTACCACGAACTTCAGTACACACACAAACCAATAAAAAAACACGTTTTACATCACACTGTCAACTCAAGTTCAAGGGGAAAGCTAACATAACAGCTACGTTTCCACATCTGCCACCGCAACGGAAGACTGGAGTTATTTATTTTACATATTATTGCCCTTATAGTAGCCTATCGTGGATTTATTACACTTACACTATACACTTACACGTATTAGATGTAGCCAGTGTATGTGGTCAAGTTATCGATCGTGTTTTAGATGCGGATTGATACCGATGTAATATTTCTACCATTGATTTTACGCAGTCTCTTTCTTCTGTGTTGGAATGCATATTGTGCCATGCTGTGCGCGCTGAAGCTCGCCACGTAGACGCAGTTGCACTCATACAGCTCTTAGAAGAATCTCAATCTTTACGCGTGAGGAGGGAGGGAGGATTGTGCAGTCTCCAAATAAAGTAGGAAATATCTGCAGCTTACAGTGTCTTTCAGTACCACTTGTCACTGGACAGCGTCTCATCCGAGGAGTTGTCTGTGTAGTTGCTGCGATCAGGAACAAGCATTCTATCTGTTTGATTTTTGATGAACGCGTCGACTTTTGGAGTATCAACAAGGGACGAGGCAGGAGCATAAATACGCAACATACTGCGTAAAATAACGATTAAAAAGAGACTCATAATTACTTGCAATTTATTTCTCTCACCTGGTCGTGGCCAAGTCAGAAAGCGTCAGTATACTGCTGAAAATACTACAGGTTCGAAAGAAAGACTGAAAAACGTGGAGGACTGGTGTTTGCAGAAGTTAATTTTCACAGTATTCAGAGCTACTTCAATACACCGGATTTTAAGGTAATGATTCATTTATAATGTCAAATATCTTAAGTGACAATATGATTTGGAGCATCACATATGAAGCTGCAGTTATACAGCCACATTAACGCTAATATGTCGAAGATGGTGCGCGAGAATACGTTTTAATTACAGCATATGGGGAAATGTGTATCTGAACTGAAAATGTAACGCATAATACGGCCAAATAGTTAAAGAAATGCTAAAGCTGATGATGAACGTAAATATAAATTGCTTCATTGTTTTTAGTTTATTGGCATGTTTTCAAGTTTAAAATAAAAGCCACTAATAGGTAACATAAGAGTAAAAACATTTATTCGTTGAATATTTGTAATATAATAATGTTTATATGTCTTGCTTATAGGGGTGCGCATCCCTGTGTTCATATGTTGTCCAGAAACGTCCCCACAACAGTATATTTGGGGATGTCCATCAGATATTCAACAGATGTATCACTCATAGTGGTTTGAACACAAATTACATTAAGGAAGAGTTCTTTTCAAAATGGGAGGTGGATTCATTATACAATGAACCCCTTCATGGACCCCCTCTGCACAGCCCACTTACATTCTCTACGCTAGCTGGGTGTTGTTTTTTCAGAGGCATATTCTATACTGGACTAATCGATTTAAAGAATCGCAGATGAGTATAGGCTAATATAGATATTGTATGCATTCTATTTAAAAGCACAATTCATATGCGCATGGAGTTTTTTTGTTTATTGGTCAGAGCCTTTAATGCATGTGTGACGATTCTTGGCATGGTGTCCTTCCACTAATCATTTTCCAGTATGTTAATGGTGAAATGGCCAGGGTGATTAATCGCTATTCTTTCTGGATTATGTATGCAGTGTTAATGTTGCTTGTAAGGTGCTTGTATACAACTGACTGCAGTGCAGGTGACTACCCACTGGCCTACCCCTGTTAATGCGTTTATCAATGTCCAGAATGCACGTCTTTTCATGTGGATTTCAATAAGTCAATATGATTTAGTTTACATTAACTCAAGTAGTTTATATTTTTAGCTAATTCTGTTTTGAATGGAGAAATTACTCATATTAGGGTGTTATACAAAATTAAATTTAGCATAAGCATTACACCAAATTATCCAAACATGGCAAAACCAATGTATTAGAATACATAATACAATTCCATAACAGACAACTCATTCACATGTCACAGGTCTATAAGTGTTAGCATTTTTCTTTTAACTAAAGTGCTACATGAGTGCCATATAGTGGCATGAGCACATACTTCATGTCCCCAGTGGAAATCTATCCCCAACCTGTCCATAAAGTACACATTTCAATGGTGTTATGTTCTACGACAAGCTTCGCTTTGGGTTAAAGATGTGGTGTCATTCTAATATCCATGTGTCCCATTTTGGCCAAGGTGTATACTAATATGCAGAATAAGCATCATATCTCCAATCACTAAATCATGAGATTGAGGATAAATTAGGCTCAACAGTCGCACTGCCATTATATTTGTATGTGTTCCTGGGGCACACAAATGAAGAGATCACATATGCATGCACATGCACACAACACAGTACATGGACAGCATTTGGGACGTATGTTAATACATATACACGGAGGTGCGTGTGTTTGAAACTGGATTCAATAACCCTTCACCCTTATGGCCATCATTTGGTATCTGATTGGTAACTGATCATTAACAGATTTCAAAATGAATGCACTGGAGAAGCTTCAATACATGGCCTTCAGCCCTGGCATGTTTGTAAAAACATTCCACATCAAAAACAGTATATTTCAGTAATACAATGTAATCAGGTTTGACCCAGACATTTTGCCCTTGAACCTTAAAAACACTCAAGATGTGTTGACTTTCATCTCATATACGGTATTTGTTTCATTACCTTTTCTACATTGGTGTAAATTGGTGTGACATCAAGCTTGGCGAGCTATACGTTTTTCTTTAGTAGCCTTTCCTGGTCAGTAAAAGGTTTTCCAACACACAGCTACAGCAGATGTTAGAACTGGAAATCTGTTTCCCTTTTAAGTGCGAGTAATGAAGAAACAAGGGTAAGAAAGGGGGTGGCACAGTAACAGAAGATTTGGGAAGCCACTTCTTTGTATTATCATAGAGGATTCATATTCCCACATGCTGGACAGCAGAAGAGGGGTCTTCTGCTGTTCCTTTCGGCCATCAAGCCATCTGTTCATCAGAAAGATCTCAATGTTTGGATTCCAATGTAGATGATCTATCTAATTATGCTCCTGCCACATTCACTCATACCATCTATTCAAATCTAAAGGGTACTTGCTCATTTTCTTTTGTGTGTAGTTTCTGTGGCAGCAGTAATTAGGAGGATAACTGTTCCTTGACCCACCTAGGGCAACATATTCTAATGGTTTGGCTGTTCCACTCCTAGCCCAAAAAGGTCCCTTGTTTCTTCTACAGCATGGGCTTACCTTTAATGATTCTAAGCAAGATATTAGTTTAAAGCCTTACGTTAGTTGCCATATTAGGCTACTCGTTAGTTGTTTTAGACAATTATCTGGTACATGACCTAATTGTAGTTTATAGAAGATTTCTTTAATCAAGAATAAAATGATGGCTAAATGAGGCCAAGTTGTTTCTGGCAGTTACTCTGATTTGTGAGTACAGAATGTAGATTGTCATTGCGTGGAAAGATTGCTTTATCACCCAGCCAGTCAGACAGACCTGCAGACTGAGCCTCATCGTTATGGGGGCCTGTTGAAACTGACCAGAGATGATTCCCAACGGTACTGAAGTTAATTTACTACATTTACAAAAACATAAATGAGACATCTCTCTTCGTTCCTATTATATAGTTCTTGTTTTGCTTCAACTCGCAAGGGACACTCATTTCTGTCATTTCATAGGGTGAGGAATTTGCCATCCATCATAATGTCTTTATATCCACTGCTAGCTATAAGGCTCATTTTAAACTAATGCATGTTTCTGTCTGCGCTCAGATGTCTATACTAATGAGGTTAGGACATTATAGATGCGTAAAATTGAGCATAAAAAATGCATTAAACTTATGATTTCCATCATACCTATTATTGAAAAAAGCTTTTGTATCCTTTTCCATATGATTTAACACACAGTAGCTATAGGTATTAAAATGGTGCGGAATTGTAGAAAATAGCCGTAACCTCAATAAAAGTAATTTAACCCTATGTTGGAGACCGTAAATATTTCCGGTACTTGTTACTGTTATGTAAATACAAATGTTTCATTGTATCTCACATTCATACATACATTTTAGCCATTAGTTACTGTGTGAGAGGAGTATGCTTTCTCTGCTTAACATATTTCCAAAGGTCATGTAATGTGTGTGTCAGAGGGTGTAGAGAAATTGCACATTGTTACTTATTCTGGAGCACCTCTGCTTCATTAATCACAAAGGTGTATTTGTGACTGTAGGTTGTAGGCGAGTTGTTGACTCATTTTTGACTTCTTTCAGCTAATCTTTAAAACTGAGGGGGCATGTTTGAAAAAAATGGCTTAATTCAACACAGATTCAATGCTATACCTTTTCCCTTATCCTGCATTCACGGTTCACTAGTTGTCCGTTTTGTGTGTGTTTCTACACAGACTAGGCTGTGTAAACAATGTGGTGCAGACCGCACCAGACAATGTTATGCTAGCCTTGGCAATGATTGTCCAATTCTGTTGGTGGCGCTTTTAAGTGGACGCCCATTAAATTGGACGAAGTGGTGTTTTTGTTTTGATATGAGTTAAATAAAACAATGTTTCTTTAGCACCGCTGACCCCATATATGCCCCCTCACATTTATCTATAAAAAGTGTCAGTCATAGTGTCATAATCAGTAATCAACCATTTGCCAGGACAGCCTATTTCAAGGTTTGATATAATGAATATACTGAAATGTAAAAATCAGTTCAATGACTCACAGCTCCAAAGGGTATTCTGCTAAGAAGTATTTTAACCTACAGGTATAGCACTTATTGCTATAATGCTGGTCTGTTATTCAATAAAGGTGCTGTATGGGAAAGTCCCTGTGGTTCAGGATGGGTGAGTCCTCTGATGCCACATTGCCTGTCTCAGAGGAGTCTGTTAGAGAGCCAAGTTCTTTGTGACAGATTCCTGGTTGTTTATACATAAGAGAATAGTGCTGCACAAGAGTCATGGCACCAGACCCCGCCTTTAACAAGATGCCTCACCCCTTCTTGCTCCTTAATCCATGCCATTTTACTCACTGGTCACTTATCAATTCTCTGATAGGTCAAACAGGCTACTGCAACTGGAACATTGAGGACACATATTAGACTGTTGAGGATATCCATCATAGGGTATTTAATTCCGTTGTAAATCCGAGCAGGATGGCCAGCCTACAAGTTTAAATCTGAGCAGGATGGGCAGCCTACAATTTTAAATCCGAGCAGGATGGGCAGCCTACAATTTCTTTCCATGTGTTTTCCTAAAGATATTAGAACTTCAGGGAGGGTGCCTGTGACAGACAGCAGACCACTCCAGATTAGCTCCTTGTTCCACACATGCCAATGACTGACACAATTTAGTGTCCAGTAGTGCTGAAATGGCCCATCCCTAGCTCCTAAATCCTGCAGCTAACAACCACCCTGCTCCCAGAGCAGCATTCTTGGCCCTGATTACCATTTATGTGTCACAGTGGCTGGCTGAAAACACAGACCACACACAAGTGAACAATGTGTGTATGTGTGTGTGTGTGTGTGTGTGTGTGTGTGAGAGAGTTTGTGTGTGTGTGTGAGGTGGTAAAGAGGAACACATTGCACTGGATTGTGTAATACAAACAGAATAGGAAAATCACATAGTGGGTATTTATTCCTCGATTCTGGGATTTTTTTTCATGCTTTCAAAGTGTGCACAAGGCTGACCAAACTATTGCTAACGCTGTACAGGTCAGATGAACTGTAGTCCCCCCGGGCCGCACATATTATACAATCCTATAAATCTATATAAAGGGCATAAAAAGTGTAATCTTGCAACAAAGTGTCTGGCCCCACGAGACCTGAGAGTGTCATCTCATCTGACTGCTGTTTCTTCTCTGCCCTAAATGCCTATAGATCCGTGGTTCAGAACCAGTTTTCTTATTAGTCTTGCAGTGCCTTAAAGAGACGAACACAAGAGCGGACCAATATAGGTTTCACTGTCAGCACACACTGGACTTGATTTATTGCATTACCATGCTTGCCCTTGTTTCCGCCAACTCTACAATCGAACAGGAACAAAGCAGGAGGAAGCTTTGGATAAAGATGGGGAAATATAGTGTCATTGTTTCTAAGCCAAAATCATTAACATATTGGATGAGTTTGTTTATGTTTGTGTGGATAAATAAAGCGCAGCCAAGATGCATTCCATAAAATGTGCTTTGTAGCCACAAACGTCTGCCACAGTGAAATGTACACACATTAAGGAGTGAACCTTTTAGTACAGTAATCACTTGTCTTTTTAAAATGGCAAGTGATTGAAGTTGCCTGACGCTTTATTGTAATAAAATGTTTAGGCAATCTTCAGTTGCATTGTCTAGTTATCATCACCACTACATCCCTCCTCTGTTCTGCTTCTGAATGGGTCTATACTGGGTTACTACTTTGTTTAATGCATCCTCTTGATAGAATAGCGATCTGGTAGAACTCAACGAATGCTCGTCACTTCCTTTACAACAGCTTAGGTTTGCTCACCGCTAATGAGATACACCCAGCGCTGATTACTAACATACCGGCGTTTGATATGGTGTAGCATGTTCATGTTTGGCACCATTTGGCAAAATTAAATCACAAATTATCCAGACATACAGACCCATATTGCAAGTCATATTGGACTTCCTGCAACCGCATATGTGTTTAAGTAATGTGTAATAAGTCGTGCCCAGAGCTAAATAAATTAAGTTCAAATGTATAGTAGTTTCTGACATGCTTTATGGTTAAAAGGATGCAATGCTGTAATATGCCATAACATAATAATAGTTTGTATAATGAGGTTACTGAATTATGATTACATTTATGTCAATGTGTTTAACAATTATTGCACATATTCCTATTGTTAGGTTAATCTGAAAGATACAGGGCCCTGGAGGAAAGGAGATGTGGGAGATACTATAGTAAGACTTACTAACTCGTGGCCACGCCTTTAAAAATATTCTTCATGTCACCTCCAGGGCTCAGTAGAAAGATGTTATTTACCTGCATTATTTTATTGTTTTTGAAGAGGCTGCATCTTTAATGAACAATTGTGCAACCTTATTTGTTCCATGAATCAAGACATTCAGACTCCTTGTCTGTCTTTCCACTGTCTGGTCATTGTTTACAGCCCTGCTGTAATAAGGGCTCGGTAGACCTTCCCCAGTCAATACAAATGGTATCCCAGAGCCCAGCTGCTTCATAACTTGGCAGCAGGAAGCACACACAGCTGCATTGCGTAAACGCCTTCGGCTGTACTGGATGTCTTAACCATGTAGAGGAAATATTAATACATAGCACTGAGTTCAATTGATAAATTGTGAGGTTGAAGTGAGTTTTAGTCGAGCTGGTACTTGAATTACTACACGTTTGTATGTGGAAATGATTACTGATAATTGCTTCTTTCTTAGTCATCTGCATTATGTAACAGACACAGTTTTCCATTCTTTGTATATGTATTTAAATATTAGCACCCCAAACCGCCCTTTCTTGAAGAAAAGGCTCTCTGGACTATAGGAAATATACTGGGTAATTACATGTTTCATATGAATAAAAAGACCAGTTTTTCAGGTGTGCTATGAAGGCACTCTGGTCTCTCACTGCAATGAACCAGAGACCCAGACCTGGTCTACTAATGAAAAGCTCCATCTCTGTCTTCATGCTGCCATTTTCACGACCTATTAAACCCCACACTGGTATGCATTATGTGCCATTGACTTCTGCTATCCGGCGGCATTGTTTCAATTATGAGGAGGTGGCCAGGCATTGCTGAAGGTTCACCACGAAAGCATATCACGGTTTTGTCTTTTATGGATTTGTTTTAATGCTTTCCAAATTATTTCCTGGGAAATTTTCTCATTGTGCGGTGGCCTTTCAATTTCGTTTTAAAGGAACAAAACTCAAAATTGTGCATCAGAATTCACAGCACGTTCAAGGGTAACCTTTAATGTTCATACGACATCCATAATGTTTTATTTTAATGTGTTGACAGACAGTAGCACCTGCCAAAACAGTTATTCAAATCATGAATATCACAATATATTTCTTACTGTGTTGCAGATAAGAATATACAAATAAGTGCTTATAATTTTAATTTAAGACCACAAATCATCATGACTATGTTTGAGCTTGAATACTGAATTGCTTTGTTATTCACTCTGAAAAACAGAATCTAAAATAAGAATGTCTATAGAAAAAGCCTGGTAAACATCCCTGGTAATTAAGTACTGTAGATCATTGAAATGAATTGAGGTCTGCCTTAGATCTGAACATAAAGCAAACTAAAGAAGAATAAATTACAAAAAGAAAACTACTAGTGGCAACATACTACAAGCACTTTGTCGAAATATAGCTATTTGGGAATTTACTGAATTATTAATGCTCAAATGTTCAACATAAACAAACAAAGCCCATAATCGAGGACCGCTGCCCCACAGAGCTGTCTTGTGCTTATTCAACGAAAGGCAAAGGATTGTAGAGATGCATGTCTAGTTGACGTTTGCTTCTTGATGCTTCTATGTAAACATACTTGAAAAAATACATGCCATCTCCTATAAATTAATTTTGAACAGCCATCGGACCAACTCTCCTCAGAAAACACTTGATCCAATTATTTCCTCAATCCGTTTGATGTTTAACTTACCAGTATACTAGAAAGGATTTCCAAACTTGCACACCAAAGAAAATCTCCCTGAATGCAAATATTTATATAACTGTAGCCTATCCCATACGAAAAGAAACATATTGCCAATATATTGTAAATAGGTTCCCCCAGCAAATATATTACCAATACATCTTTATTTCTTTATGGGATAGCAATCTGTTCATATTTTCAGACAGCTGAGAGTCCTCTAGTATTTTAATCCTCTAGAGATCAAGCAAAACTCCAGCTGTACCTTCACACAGAAGAAAACAAAACAATGCCAGCAGCACTGTAGAGAAAGAAAGAGCATCACGCAAATAATGCACTGTAAATCTATCATTTTTATACACCCCCCCTCTTATATGGAATATGTCTAATCTACTTAAAACAAGTTGATAGTATGGTAATATAATGAGATTGCTTAGTCAGCTGGGGATCTGTCTTCATTAAGGGAAAGATCTGGGGAGAGTTTTCTATTAGCTCACTATCAAGATGGGAAGCCTGTGAGAGGGAAATTACGCATGTCACAAGACAAAACACGGGTGGCCCAGAGCAAAGCCCAACAGGGGATGAACAGCCTTAATCAACGACAAGGACTATACTGGTGACAGGGCACTATGATTGCTCCTGTGTCACGACGCAGAAGATTTTATCCCTCCCTCTGACAGATTGACACATTCCCCGAACAGCTCTCTGGGGGAGTCTTTATTTAAGTCATTCTTCTTCTTGCTCTTATCGGCTGGAGGTTGCTGCTCCTTTCCAAGGGGACGGCGACAGAACTGGCCCCGTGAGGACTCGGAAGCTTTGGAATGTTCTAGGAGGTCCAGAACAAAGTCACTTGTCTAGGTTAATTTACGAGCCTTCATTTAAGCTAAAGTAAACAGCTGTTGAAAGAAGTAAGAACATGAGAATGACATTACATCATGGGTGCATATATTTAGAAATGTTTACCATATGACCTCCTATCAGATTGGTTTTGTTGTCTTCACAATTGTTCATTTCACTTTTCACTCAACAAAAATATTTAACATGCTTGTGCATTCAATTAAACCCGCAACCAGAAGGTCATGAACGCCTTTGAGGTTTGAAGTCTGGTGATTATACTCAAACAGTTTACCCAGCTGTTGATCTAAAATGTGCCCGGTAGTCTAGCTTGTGCCAGGGTTGTCAGATCTGCCCTGTGGTCATCTGCTATTACCCCCCCTTTAAGGGGTAGTGGTTGATAATTAACTTGATTAATTGCTCTGCTCTATAGTGGCCACTGAGCTAATTACATAATGAGAAAGCACATTTTTCCTCCTGTATATAAATGAACTGGTTACTAATTGTTAATCATGTATCCTGTTGTAAGACTGACTCTATCAAGAGTAAATGCAACTGTCTAATGGCTCACATTTTAAGCTATGTAATGGTAAACTAAAGAATATTAGACATTGCCATATTACATGATGATGTTATGATTAGAAAATGTCATGATATTTAGTAGGTCTTAAATGTCTCACAGCAAGCAAAATGCCATGAAACTATACCCTGAAAGATTTATTAAGGTACAAATTACTTTGTGCCCCCCTGCCTTACTTACAATATAGTAATTTCCCCTTACTGTCTTAGATATACAATAATGTAAGTCGTATTCACCCTATTATATGTCAGGATCACCAAAGGCAGTCTTTTATAGCAGGGTCTCTGCTTTTTTGCCGTTGCGGGTTTGCTGGATATTTCAGCTGCTGCCAGTGGTTATGTAATGGCGCTGCCGCCTCAGGTTGTGCTGATGCAAAGAGCCCTGTTCTCCCTTCTGATTAAGAGCCAAGGAAGACAACCCCGGGTTACGAGGAGAATGAGCTGAATCTGTCTCCTCTCCGAATCCCAAAGACCTTCCTCCAGATGGAATTAATCTGCACTCTATGCCACAGAAACCCTCCAAAACCCTCTACACGTCTGGCCACAGAGGGACTCACCTAGCTCTTTATTTTACCCCTTAAGAGGTACTTGAGGGGGAAAATATTAGAGACCCGTCTATCCAATATCTCCATTGACACTTAGAATGAATAGCATTTAAAATAATTACCAGGGTTGACAGTTCTCCAATAAGTAGCGGAGCTGTGGTTTCTGGTAACACATCAGCATGGCGCCGTGACACTTGTCATCTTGACTGGCTGGCGAGGAGCAGCGACAGGGCTATGTGAGCAAAGGCTCCCAGTCTGTCGCCTGTCTGAGCCTCGTCGCCTGGAGTGATTAAAAATGGCAGGACAGTTAAACCCTCAACCGCAAGTGCGCATCCTGGTGTCTGTCATGTTCTCTGTTAAGCAGAGGCACGAAGCTGCATTTCGAAACTTCACAACACTTTCTGTCTGCTTTTTATTTTGCTCTTTGTGACAATCTGTGTTGCAAATTAACTTTGATGGGACCCGACAGAAACATATCCCATACACCAGGGGATTGGTTGTGCAGTAATCAACCTAATGGCATGGTTGTTTTCTGGAAGGTCTTATATTAGGGGATTATTAAAGCTCAGTCTAATTAAAGTCAGATAGCTAATTTCAGAATATGTTCTATGTGAGCACTGCACTAGCTACAGGTCGTTTCTTCTGGCTGTCTTGTGTACTTGCCTAGGGTCCTAGTGAGTTAGAAGCAGCTTGCCACATCAGGAGTGAGATCAGAGCTTTGCTGGAAGCGCCAGGATATATCCTTTGCTTTGAAGCTCTGAGGGCTGGAAAGTGTTCATCCAACTGCCAGTTTAACAGATTGGCTTTTTTGAGGTACCATAGAGACAGAGCTATTTGTTGGGCAGGTTTTTACAAAACAATGACAAAAAAAGAAGCTAACATGCATCGCTTACTGCACTTTCTATTTCTCTCTCCTTATCCTTTTTTGTCTATGTTTTGCTTTTTATGTGTAATTTTGGTTTCTTGCTCACTAAACCCTTGTTGTCAGTGAGCAGTGAGCAAAGACATAAAATTCTCTAGTTGTATGTGTTTTAAGCAAATACGTGTAAGTGTATTACATATTACCATCAGTAATGTCTTGAATTGCTTGAATTGGACCAGATTCTCATTTTATATTCAAGCAGCATATGGTAACGTGACTTATTGGTTGCACCGTTGGATCATGAAACACAAACACTCACTGTTTGAAAGTTCTTCTGAATTTCAGATCACCTTTTTAAAGTAATTTCTGAAATCACTTGAGGCGTAGCCTACTCCATGGTGGAGAGGCAGAAAACAGCCTTTTCTGTGTGCCAGGATATTCCCGCCAGTGTATGCAAATATACATTGGGGAAAAATAACAGTTGTATCAGCAGACCCAAGGGGTTTTATGCTGTTGGTTTCCCTTGTGCTTGGGAAGACTAATTACAATACACATTGCAATTAAAAGTTATAATATGCTGTTTTAACTGTAAACATATTACTCAACTGTAGTCTTGAAGGCATTTCGTACACATATATATATATATATATATATATATATATATAATTTAAGAGATGTAATCTTTACACATTTTACAACTAAAGACTGCAGAAATAAAGTAGTCCTATATAGGAAGAGTCATCATAAATTTGATTCTAATGCATTTTATTTGTATATTGTTTATAAATGACTTGTATTGTCCTGGCAGGTACTCTATCTGCCATACTATTATTTTTGTTCTTATTTTAAAACATTTTAATTGCCAATGTTTTCATTGTCTCCTCACAGGGATGGAGATACTATATATGGCACATTTGAGTTTGCATTGTTGTTTGTTAACACTACTGAATAAACTCTTATTCTGAGTTATCATAGCCAGAAAAACGAAATCTTTCAACGTACAGTTTCAAATTCTATATCAAACATTTCAATTTGCCCGACACCTAAATGGCCAAAGCAATTCCAGATGTTATCATTGTCTTGGTTTAGCTATATACACGTCTAGACAGCTTAGAGAGAACTCCTTGGGTCTGTATTCTCTCTGTTGTTCATTCTCAACCTGATGTCTGCCTTATGCACTTCTTCACATCTTCAATCTTATTTTGTCTTCCACATTCTTTTCTGTCTCTTGCACCATCGTTGTGTAAATTGAAGAAGGCATTTCAAGGTTGCCTCCATCTTTGATCGTGGGGTTGTAGACCCATAGGAAATATCACATATTAATACAACAAAAAAAGCTCCTCAGCATAGCACATGGTGCTGTACTGTTCACAGCAAAAACCTAAAGCAAGATCCCCCATCACAAGCAGTGATGTTCTTATGGGAAAATCCAACCTCAAAAGATTCACCTTTTATATTATTGTCAAGAGAGAGAAGTCTAGGTTTGCATTAACATATTCCTCCCACACTAGAATAAGTGAGACTGTTGATCTGTGATCTCACCAAAGTCAGAAGGCTTCACGAAGGGGTGACTAACTGTGAACACCTTCACAGTACCTTTTTTGGGAATATAGATATTTCATTTTTCTAGGTCATTACGAGCAGCCCCACTGGAACCTAAATCTAAAAACTACAATTTGCATCACAGAAGTATTTTCTGGAAGTATATAATATAATACCATATATTTATAGGCACACATTTGTGTGTTGCCTCAATTACAAGCATTTCCCTAACTTGTGGTGTGTTTATATCCTACACATTACACAGCAGGCTCAGACAGAGTTTGCCACCAATTTCACTTGTGTTGTGTATCTCTGTGACAGGGAAGTAAGTGCTCTGTCCCTATACTTGCTCTCCACATTCCTGGAGATGAGAAAAGCTTAAAGGGGTTAGAAGGGTACATCTGACAGGTCTATGGGGAAATGTCACTGCCAGCACATTAGCTCTCGCTTCTAATTCTATCCACCGTCAAAGGTCAATATGCTAATGTCATGGAATCCACGTCAATATTGCCCGTGCTATGCGCTGGCCCGGCCCGGTGCAACCACAGTATTTTAATGCTTGGCAGTCACACTGCCTCCACATTATCTGTATGTGCATGCCGGCTTCTCCACAGCATGCTAAGGCAGATAGGATCCGGTGAAACATTAAAGCTTCAGAGCCTACTGATCCCTGTGGACAACAACAGATGTTGGATACATGTTCCATGCTTTTAATCACATTTCCAAACCATGGGGGCTCAAAGGCCCAATCCGTTACTTCTTGGCTGCCTCGGTTATGTTGAGCACAACAACACGACACTGAGGCTATCAACAATCGCGACACCGTCCGCCTTTCCAATACAGTCTCCTATCAGCATGAATCAATGTCGCTCGTAGGGCTTTTTCCTCTCACCAAGATCAGAAAGAGAAGCATTTAAAAGTGAAAGTAAAATGAGGGTGGGCTGCAGCTCTGTCACCCATTTGCCTTTACATTGCTGAACAAAACGATTAAAGTAAACCCCAGTTAGAGGATTAAAATGTCTTACGTTTTATGACATAAAGTATGGTCACAAGTCTGCAATTCTACTGTACAAAAGCTCAGTGTCCAAAAAGCTGTAGTGTTGGCAAATACAAAGACATCCCTCTGACTTCACATCCCAACTAATAAAGACATTTATGGGATTTACATTACCATATATGTCATTATTAGACACCATCATAAAGGGAAAATGGGATTCAAGTACATACTAAAGTTGTGGGAGATGCTATACCACATGCACATACTTTATATATTTACATTCTATTTATAATGACATACAGTATAATGTATATTTACATTACATGTATAATATAATTTATTTTATAAATGTAATGTTGTGGGATAATCTAGACTACCTGCACACATTCATTACTCTATATTTACATTATACATTTATAATAAAACATACATTAATAATTTGACATTTTCACAAAGAGTCAAACCAAGTCTATTCTTAGCACATGAAAGGTAATTTAGCTAAACCCTGGGCTCAAGGTCAGTAAAACAGATAAATAGCCACTTGGCAGTGGTTTGTGACAGCATTCACACACACACACACACACACACACACACACACACACACACACACACACACACACACTCTCTAAGTCTATAGTGTTGTGTAGTCATGCTAGTACCAGGTATGCAAGCACATTGGGCAGACGATGGGCCCGTGTTTGCCCCAGCATTGCGAGCCAGCTGTTGTGGTTATTGAGACTGATTGTGGAAATAACAGAGTCCAACAGGAACAGAAAGCAGGAGAGAGTAACTGTGGCCTTTATGCCATTATAAAAGGGAACCATTAACACACTTTTATGTTGATGCATGGAAAACTCTTTTGCAACTGAGTCATACAGACGTCAATAATTATTATATAATTAAACAAAAAGGCACAATTAATTATTACAAAGCTAAAGTAATATACATAGAGCATGTAATTTTGCTTTTCCTGTGTACCAGTATACTGTAAAATGTTTGTTTATACAGTACACTTTCAGGCCAGCTAGTGAGGCCAAATTTAACCTCCCAAAGCATTAAACACTCTATTCATTAACAATAATCTGGGTCTAGTCTTGCTGCCCAGCTAATAACCACACTTCATAAAGCTTTGTAATAGCGTAAAAATTGCTTAACACCTAGAGAGGTCCTCTTCTTGCAACCTAGATGCATGAAAATCAGATGAAGAGAATTATTATTATGCTGATTATATAACACATTTAAAATGGCTAAATTCTCTTTTAGTCCTCACAGGACTACCAAAACCATAGACCTTTAATGGGTAAATTCTAGACAGAAAAGCTTTAGTCCTTGTGGTAATTATGGCTGTTAATGAACATAGTCTAGATGTTTCATAATTGCTACCCTTGTTGCAACACCAGAGCTGCTGGTCAAAGTAATTGTTGCTTAATTATTCTGTTTGGCGGAATCTTCCTTCTAGAAACTGGTTATTGTTCTCATTTGCTTTGCCATTACAAAATCTTGAGAAATATGTGGGTGAACAAATACTCTGTACAGTTCCTACAGGTAATTACAACTTACAAACATGGTGTACAAGTCTAGGAAGGGGTCCCTGAAGCATAGAGGTTACACATGCACGGGTCCATTAAGCATTGAATCAGTGATTTTAAATGGAACCGTAAAAAAAAAAAAAAAGCTAAAGAATTTTAATTATTTTTTAATGTTGCTTTGTAAAATGCTGATACATGTTTCTAAAGTGTTCATGGTTGTATTCTGATATTTAAATGATATGATATGACATTATTCTTAAAAGAAAATACATGTATGTTTTATTCTTTGGGGAGTGGGTATGGTCATGGATGAAAAGGTTAGAAAACTATTAGATAATAGCTCAAAGTTGACGTGCACAAACAAGAATATAGAGTTTTCTTCCTTCCCTCTGCGTTGGTTGATATGCTGGTCAATGACTGTGATTACTGTGGTCCTCACTCCCACGTCTCCCCTGTCAGGGCTACAGAGATAATGAGACAGCACACATTGTGCGGTCCCACCACGATACTGCTCAGATAACCCAGTTGGTTTAGAGATCAGGAAAATGTAATAAATCAACGGCACCTCTGTAGAAATCAGCCGTCTGTGCATTCTGGCATGCAACGAGATGATCGGTTCTCAGAGGACATGAACAAGCGATAGCGCCGGGCAAAAAAAAGAACAAACTAACATAAATATTTCTCGAGGTCGACTGGTACTGAGTCTTCAGGAGTCAGCACTGTTGACCATTTTGGCCTAAGTGTGGTCATGACTACTTGCCTTCCACTAATAACCACCGGCCACTTTTGTTTGTGTCGTTAATCTCCCTAAACTTCACTATTTGAGGTTTAAGGATGATCCAACACAGATTAATTGTGTAGTGACCCATTTTATTTTCTAGAGACTGCCTGCCACTACCAGGTGGACAGTTAAAAGAATGCAAACATTTGAGTCTTTGCCTTATACCATATACCAATTTAAAGGGGTCATTCCATGAAAAAGAAATATTTCTTCTTATTTTTTTAAATAGTTATTTTCAACAGTCCTTTCAAAGTGGACTGTTACCTTCCCTGTAATGGCCATAGAAGAAAAAGGCAGTGAAACAGGTGAATTAGAATAGTGCATGCTTTCTAGTGTAGAAGCTCCTCACAGTTTATATGGTACCGTCCCTATGAGGACATGAATACCCTTAGCCTAACTCTGTAAACCTATCATTAGCTGGCAGGCTACTGTAGTGTACTGTACACACAACTGGAGTCATCTAGGCTGTCCACGACAATCAGTAATAGCGTATCAAGAAGATGACATAGATCTTGATAAAGACTGACACTCACAGGTGTCATACTAAAAAAGTGAACCCTGCCAAAAACTGATTGCGGTCCTTGGGAATGTGAGTTACAGCTGCTTTAATCTGTATCAACGTCATATCATGCAAAGACATATAACTTTATGTCTGTAATAATCGTAAAGATAGCCTATGTCTTTATTTAACTTTAACATTTCTTGTTTAATCGAATACCCATTCATTGTGTTATGTTGGCCAAAGTGCTAGCAGTAACCTAACCCCCCCTGTAGTGGGCAAGGATGGCTGCAATTTCGTGCTATAGTAACTCTTCATTCATTATATAATCATATGTGCATGTGGATGCATATGGCTGGTTAGCGGGCAAGGACATGTGCGATTTCATACCGCAGTGGCCAGGACTTTGCAGAGGCCTGCCCGCAAAGTTGGAGCTCGAGGCACCTCCCCTAAATCCACTCAAAATGTGTCTCCATCTATGATCTTATACCACTGCCAATAGACTGATTGCTGTCTACCTTTAACTATAGGTTATATTCAGCAATGTGAGAGAGAAATAAAAAAGTGTAAAAACAACAAGAGCACATTTGCGTCAGCACAACAGCAACCTATGTGTCATTGTTCAAATCCAAAGATAGCACTATAGCCTTCTGATAGACCGCCACTATGAAATTACACACAATCAATGAAGGGAAAGGAAAACATTTATTCTTGACAATAAGTAAGCAAGTATATTTATTGTAGACTAGATTTGAATGCAACAGGTAACGTTGAACAATTTAGTTAAATATTTTAAAAGGTATAGTGTTTCGTCTGTGGAGATGCTGATGATAGCTTCCTCTCTGGCTGGTCTAAATAAGTATGTCATCTTCGGGTGTTTTGCTCGAGCTTGTCCAGACAACAGTTTATTGCTGTGCTTTTGAGCACCGCTTGCATGTTTTCTTTTACGCTTTTGTAAAACGGTGGCCAGGGGGTAGCTGCGCAGGAAGTTAAGCTTCACTATCCGACACCTCAACGGACGCTCTGGCGACGCATGTTAGAACCCGTTGGGTTTAAGCATATCTCATAAGAGCCTCTTCTTCATACACGGGAGAGCCGGGTTCCCGTCCCGGTCAGAACGGACCTGGTTACAACAACACTTAAAAAGTTAAAGTTAATAAAAAAATAAAAAAAAGGATTTTGGTAGATATGTTGACAGGTTGTATGATAGCAGGAACGCAGACAGGCAGGTAACCAAACTTGCTGGTAAGCAGGTAATCAGATAGGCGGATAAGCAGTCAAACCGGGTGGTTGGTGAGCAGGCCAGACTTCCGACAGCGAGACAGATCGTCAGATGGGTCGGCAGACCAG
>JAODUG010016589.1:7595-21017 GCA_027564795.1 Aphredoderus sayanus | reverse complement strand
CACACACACACACACCCTCCCTCCCCAAGGCACCCTGCGCGACCTCTCACCGTTGACCAGGTCCCTGAGCCCTCAGCGTCTCCATCACGGCTGAAGGGACCATTCGAGGGAAAGCAGGAGACAGAGGTAAGCAATCTCGGTGCTATCTTCATGCTGGCTCAATGGATCTTTGGCGGAGGGGATTAGGCATCCTGGCTAACACAGACCTGCCGTAGTGTGACATGCTATATTCAGGGTTTGGTCAACCAGTCAATTGGTTGGTGGTAAATTTGCAATTTAGCTCAGGTGAGTGTTAAATTGTCAGCTCGAAACTTAAATGTTCTTGTCTTGTCTTTTCATGATTTATGTGACAGTTACAGCTGACTCAGGTTATTAACATGTGTGAGGGTTGAGGGTTTTAATAGTGCCAAAACAGGTGGAAGCCACTGAGTTTTGATTGATGCTTGTATTAATAATCCTGCATTGCTACCAGTGTTTGTAATGATGAGTTAGATGCCGAGGAGGGTTGAATGTGACCAATTGAGATGCACTGGCTCTTGCCCTCAAAGTACATGGACCATATTGGTGAAACTGGACAATCTTTTTAAGAACGATAATGTTCCTGTGTGGTTTCATGAAATCGGGGTTGACTCTTAAATGCTATGTGAGCAAGTCGTACTTCTAGTTTAGACTTTATCTTTCTCAATGCATGCCACTGACCAACAGATGGAAATCCATTATCTCATGTGTTGCCTTCTTGATACACAAGTGCGTCAATTTGTTTCGCCAATGCCTTAGGGAAGTCAGTCAAGTTTGCCTGTGGCTTTCAAGGGAAAAGCGGTAGAATCAGTGGATATCAGGAATGCTCAACATAGAGCCAAGCAAAACAGAGAGGCAGTCTGTAGGTTACGCTCGTGTACACACATACACAGTTTCCACACACTGTAGGCTGTGATGGCCTGTATAAAAGCACACCTCTGTCTTTAGCATAGTCCTTCTTTCAGCATAGACGCACAGGTTTCCGTGGCTTTATAACATCATGAACATTGAAAGATAACCCATTTCGGTACAAATGCCAACCAATCACCTGACCTCATTGCACTTTGACCGCAGGAGCAAAGACAATGCACAGAAACATTTGCCCGGCCCACATCAACAAACATCGGATTCATGGCTAAAATAAAAACGATAAGTCCTCCTCCCAAAAATAGCAGCAGAGGTTTCGCAGTTCTCTCCCTCTGAAAGACGTGTGTGTTGGGCGCGCACTGCGGGAGCATGTGACCTTGCAAGAGTGTCTCTGTTGTGCGCCGGAGAACCCTGTGTGCTGAATGAAGCGCTCCCTTGCAAGCAGCTCACTGCCACCCTGTCCACAAACCTCGGTGGAATTTCGAGCTCCAGTGCTGAGACAGGCAGAGACCGGGGCATCATAAAGAACCTCTGTCAGGGCCGAGGGGTCGAGTCAACTTAGAAACCTCTCTCTCTCTCTCTCTCTCTCTCTCTCACTCTCTCTCACTCTCTCTCGCTCTCTCTCTCTGTATCTGTCTCAGACTTGCTCACATTTCTCAATCGCTCCATCTAACCCTGAGGGCCAACGTGTTGTCAAAGTCTCCCTACTTTTCTCTTTTTGTCTCCTCTTCCCCTTCCCTCGCTCTCCATTTCTCTGCCTCAGCCCAGAGGACTTCTCTCTTGTCTTATTTCCTGGACTGGATCTATTTTGGCCCTCTTCTGAGACGTGGCTACACCTGCCACTTGCCGGGTGTGAAAATCCCTGTTGCCACATGATTAGTTGCTGAGGTGGCCTGGGAAGGGCCATCTCCTCCGTAATTATCCCAATGCTAACCTAATAACTTTTTTTTCCCCCAGCATGGTTTTAAATGGCTGAACCTAATGAGCGAATGCTGAGCTCAGCAAATCTATGTCAGAGAGGAATTGGACAGGATTGTTACGCACCGGAATTATCTGGGCCAGGCCCATGTCTGTCCAGATATCAGACCCTGTGGAAAAGCATCACAAGAACAAAGAAAGATATTGGTTTTTCTTTGTTATTTATTATTTGTTGAGTGTTTTTGCCACTGGGATCTACGATTTCTGCAATGTGAGGCTGAAAATAGTAACTGACACACACATGCACACACACATGCACACGCACACGCACACACACACACACACACACACACACATGCACACACACACACACACTCACACACACAAATAAAACAATACTGATATTCAGTTTTATACAGTATTTTGATAGTTTGGTTACTAAATGACCTACGAACATGTCAGAGGATTAATTTCCATAAACTGAAAGATATGAGAAGGATAAGGGGATTTCTCAGACAACACCCTCCCACCTATAGACAGGGTCATTATCAGATTAACCCTGACTTACCTTTGACAGAGCATAGGTGAGTGCTGATTTGAGCCAAGATGGCTGCTCCCTGTAACAGTGAGCCTCTGGCAGCAGCAATGCAAGGGGCACTCCTATTTCAGCTCTTTAGGCTGTCTGCACCTCGCTAATGAAGACTGAATTCTCTAACCTCAGAGATGGGTGCAGGTTTATGACCCTACCTGAAGCACTAGTCTGTCCCACAACAATCAGGCCATGGTGCAGTCACATTAATAACAATGTACAGTACATAGAAGCAATGCTGTCATAGAACAGTATATCTTGTCATAGAACAGTATTAATAGAAATACATAGTAATACGTTTTAGCAGTATATTAGTAGTTTGAAGAGAATTCCGCAGCAGAGTCAGTCTCCACGTTCTTACCATTTTAATGGTAACTCTGGTAACTCTTGGTCACTCACTCACTTATAATTGAATAATTTCAACATACATATATTACATCATCAAATTCTGGCTGATGTTCTACATTATGTACCTTATAGAAACATGTGCATTGACCCCGTTTTTGTTATTTTTTTATTTCAAGGTGGAAGATGAGAATGCTTGCTCGGATCATAATAGGACTCTTCGTCCTCAAAACAGTGGTGGCCAGCCCCAGATTTTCCAGACAAGCTGATATAGACTACAGCACCTACGACGAAGAACTAGAAAACCAGGATCTCTATGACTATGAGGGGAACACTGAAGAATCTGAGGTAAGAGAATATGTTTAACCAGTGGACTGGTGCTTATCAAGCTTTAATTTCAGAGGTTTTGCTATTCATTCATCATGCATTATGGGTATTTTTGCTTGGTTGTGAAATATACAAAAACACATATTTGAGGCAGTATATGTTATATTAAGACGACATTATTGACATATGCAATACAGTATAATAGTATGCTACTGTCTATCATTGTATACACTGTTTTCTCATATAAACCATAACATTTCCAGTCTTAGTGGCCTCTGACTGACCCACAAATCCACCTGACCTACCATTTTAAACCATGAGAAACATAATGTAGCATTTATTTTTAACCAACGCTAGAGACATGTATACATGTCCTATATTCCAAAACCCTATGTTTTGCATCATACATTCAGTGGGAGTAAATACAACAGTCTGGATGGCGCTAAAGGAGAGTACTGTATGCAACCTTGTTTTAGTGTTACTGGTGCCAGATGTTGTGTTTGTCATATTGTATGTAACTTTACCTTATGGTTGGAAGTCCAAAGGATTACCATGTCGGATAGGGCTGTGTCCACTTCACTGGATAGATTCTGCTATACAGGCCAACCTGACAAAGCCAAGCAATAAATCAATCATAAACCTCATATTCCGTTTATAGGCATGGGGCACATTGTGGTATGATGTGGCCAGTCTGCAATGCATGCTTGAAGGGCAAGCTTTAGCCAAGTTTATGTTCCCATTTATTTTTCTTTGGAATAATGACATTAGGTCAAAACAATGGCATGACACAAATCGCCCAGATCAAATTTTCAACAGGCATCCTTTAAGCCAGCTAGTTAAGTTAAACCTGATGCGGCCTGCTCTCACACTGCTGCTGTTGTCCAAGAGCTATCCCACAATCCCATGCACATATAGCTGACAGGAGAATGCATAGTTGAACTGTCAACATAAAGCCACAATTCTGTCTTACATTATATTGTTATGCAAAAGAGGTTTGCCAGCAACAGAAAATTACCTAAATGATTCAGATTACCCGAAAATGGTTAGATGGTTCTCTGTGGTATATCGGAATGGCTTTGACAATGCCTCAGTGTTCAAGAAAGACACATTTTGCACAAATAAGCAGCAAAAGAAGAAGAAAAACAAGCCATATTCAGCCCTCAACTAATACAGCACTGGTGAGAAAGTGCAAAGCTGCATGCAACTATCACAACAGCACTGTTGAGTGATATCATATTCCCAGGATGAGTCTCTTGACACACTTTATGAAGAGGAGACCCAAGATAGATGTGCTGTAGATAAAACGGGTTATACACACACACTCTGTCAAGTGTTAAGGGGAAAATTAAGCAATGATTAGATCCATGCCTCTGGAATGCTGACTCTTGATTTTCCACAACCTTGCTTGGTAATTCCACTTTTTTTTCTCCTCAAGGCATGTTTCCTTTGAGGAAAAACAAAGTCTTATCTAAACTGTTAGCCAATGATATCCTTATCAGTGTGTAGACACACAAGTCTTCACCCAGACTTAAAGCCTGCAGACTTTTCACTTTCTATGTTAGGGTTGAGGAATTGTACAGTACTAGTCTGCAAGATGTTCATTTTCTGCTAAAGTGGAACGGATAAGGAAAAAGCATTAGTGTTACTTTAAGATGGTGATCAGAATGTTTAATGTTGCCAGCCATTATACTGTGTGACGTAAAAAGCCAACAGGGTGTAGGATGGTCTAGTGGTCTGGGTGTTTGACTCCCAGCTGGAAGGTTGTGGGTTCAAGCCCCGGAGTTGCTTGATTACCTGCAAACATCCTTGGGCAAGATGTCTAACCCCAATGGCTCCCTGTATGGCGTGCACTGCCATCAGTGTATAAATACGTGAGGCAATAATGTACAGCGCTTTGAGTGGCCGGTAGGCTAGAAAAGCGCTATGTAAGTGCAGTCCATTTACATTTAACACACTACCTATTAGTTAATCTTGACCGAAGGTATGACACTATATGATGAACTGGATTATCCTGTTGACTGATGGATTAATAAGGACATGCACAACAAGCAGAAAAGGTAATAAAATGTACAAGACACTGTAGAATGTCACAACGACCAAGAAGGCTTGAAAATCTGTAGATTTGACAGATTTGAAGTCTGTCTGTTGCCACTCAGCCCTCCCACTTTTGCTAATAGGCTTAGGTGCCCATATAACCTGTCCAATAGGCAGGAAAGAATTTACACAGTTGCAAGTAAAGAAAGTATCAATACAGATTTATATTTTTAGGCACTGTTTTGTACGCTAATGACCATTTTTAGATTTCTTTGTTGCAACTATACAGTGATGTCCTGCAGGGATGTATTACAATTGGTCAAATCATTTGTCAAATCAAATGAATATTTCTCAAATGTGACAGCAGCAAAACTTTCCCTTTTTGAAATGGTGCTACTGATTCAATGACAAAACTCAATCTGTATTCCTGTTATTTCCCAAAAGAGTTTTCCTGTATTTTTGGTAGCAAGCCTTTTGCCTCTCTTTTTCCCTGAGTCTGTTTGCTTTAAGGAGGGGAGAGGCAGTTTTGGGGAGAGAACTGCAACGACTTAAGTCTGTGCAAGACCTTTCAAAGGCCTACGTTGTTATATTTGAACTGTCCCTGCCAACCTCTCAAGAGTGACTCTAAGCTTTGCATATCATTTCATTCCTTAATACGATTTCACTTCTCAAATATGTCATTTTTTCACTCAATAGAACACTCATAAGACTTTACAAGTGTTTCCAGTTAATGCAATTGTTTTGATAGTTATTATTTAGCGGACATTTAAATATGGGGGCTGCAGCATTAAAATATAGATTATTACAGCTACCATGTGTGTCTTGGTTCCACAAGGACCATTCCCTCTCTAAGTTTGATTCAACTTGGCTCAGTGTCAGTGGAACAGTACCACCTGCAGCAGTATGTGGGGATTCACTGACCTCGTGTGGACAATGATATAACTGCAGCCAGATATAGATAGATAGACAGAGACGGGGTCTAATGCTCAAGGGTACAGACTACTGTACCAGACCACTCTACTATTCTGCTACATAGTTGGTAAAAAAGACACTGGAAACAAAAGAAAACTTGACTACCCATCTAACATAGCACTATGCAAACTTTTTCACACTGGCAATAAATATTGACTAAGCAAATATGTGAATGATGAGTAAACACTCTTGTGAAAATACATTAGTAGAGTGGTTTTAGCCCCTAAATGCATTATTCCCTAACAATATGACTCCGTATAATAATTTCTAAAACATACATACAGTAGCTACTGTAAAAGAAAATAAATGAATCAGTATACTATATGTATACAGCTTTTCTCTGTCTGGTAAAAAACGATTGTGTAATTTAAAGGTTTTTTTATTAGGTGTTTTTATGAGGTGTGGTACATCAAACATTTTGCATTCTAAACTCTGCTGCCATGATGAAGTTGTGTTGGTGACATGAACGTCTTTGTTATGTTTTTACAGTAGCTTGGCTAGATGTGGCCCAACTGTATAAACCCTAGTTGACCTTAGCATCTTTGTTGCTTGACAGTGGCATTTTACCTTTTCTGTAGCGTGAGCATTTTTTGTTTTAGTAACTTAAACTTAAAACTATACCAATTTAAGGGCCGGGGCATATATTTTTCCAACATAAGGTGGTTTAGTTGGAACCCATCAAGAGGTCACATTTTTTTTAGTACTGGGTCAAACTATTGGTATAGCGTAAGCAGTAGTGGTTAGATTTGTTTGTAATGGCTATGTTTGCCAGATGCATTAGTGAACTACGCACCTGCTAGGGCTCCTGTGATCACTAGAGGGCGCCAAAGAGCATTTTAAAATATAATCACTTTTTTTTAAACAATATATTGTATATATGTTATACTGTATATACTGTATGTTATATCAGAGCTGGGGTCACGTTCATGTTGAAAAAAAGTAATGTAGCAAAAAAGAACATATCCTTCAAGAGCAGAGACTACAATTTCTGAGTGGGGTAGGGTAGGGTAGGGTAGGGTGGGGTAGAGAACTGTGCAAGACGCGGGAAAGCAGATGTCATTTCAATTAGTTTTGAACCAACAAAACATATTTGTCAAATATAATTGTGACCCTGGTTTAAAAATATTTTGGATACAAATCAAGGATGGCCCTTTTTAAACTCTGTGTCTTGCCTGTAGTTGCCACTGCAGTTAACATTATGACCTGAATTCCTGACTGGATGTAACTGCTGTTAGCATCAACTTCATTATATCTGAAAATAGTATATTTAAAAGTGCTGTTTATCAGATATGACTGAGCTGTTGTATTTTCAACCAGCTCTTCATTTACAGAGCAGTCATTTTCATATGACATTATGAAAAGTAAATACATAATCTCCATGGGTCTAAAATGTCCTAAAGCTGGCAACTAAGACTACAGTATATGTTACTTGCTAAAAAAAAACTCTAGGTTCACCCACAATCCCTAATGATTAATTCCTGTTAGGTCCTTCATTTACACATCTACAACTCATGAATCATGCTTTATGTCTTCCCCTTAGCTAGTGATTGGAACACTGGCCCCACCAGACTATACTTATGCTGTACAAGAGGCCTCTTTGGAAGAGGAAGAAGAGAAGAAAGTGGAGGAAGGGGAGGAGAATGAGATACCCATGAAACCACATCTTATCTCCCAGGGTTCTGGAGATTCCGGGGTTCTAATGGGTCCAAACACACAAAAAGGTCTGATTTACCACATGTGCGCATCTGTACACTCACAGCCCTGAGGTCACTTGATATCTATTGAACAAAATTTCCTGAGCACAATAAAGAGATGGTCACGTACATACACAAGCACAGAAGCCTCCTCTAAACTGCTACCTCTGCAAGTAATAACCTCTTTTCCAGTCCCTGTGCATGTGTTCCATTTAACTAGCTGTATTTGGTTAAATGTGTGGTGCTTAATCCATTTGTCCATTTGGCATGTAATAACCTTATTTAATAATCATTGTGAACTGATGGGTTCCAAGTGTGAATCATTGTCCATTCTGATCTGTTCATGTTTGTTTATTAACACCTAATCTTGTCTCTAACAAGAGGAGGAGCTGCGTCTGATGCCCATCGACACCCTTCTTATTTCCGGGGACTTTGGGGGTTCTGCGGGTTCTGGAGACTCAGGGTTCTCAGGTGTTTCTGGAGCCTCTGGGTCTGGGGGTTCAGGAGACCTGCTGGGTTCGGGTGGCTCTGGAGAGTCCAGGGACCTCTTTCTGGGCTCAGGAGGTTCTGGGGACCTCCTCGGTTCTGGGGGATCTGGGAATCTCTTGGGATCTGGAGATCTCTCGGGATCTGGGGATTTCCTAGGATCTGGGGATTTCATAGGATCAGGGGATTTGCTAGGATCAGGGGGCTCTGAATTATCTGGAGACCTTGATTCTGGGGCCTCTGGGACTTCTGGAGACTTCCTCTTGGAATCTGAAAGCTCTGGCGATCTGTTTGTTTCTGGATTCTCTGGAGATCTCCTGGGCTCAGCATCGTCTGGATTCTCGGGTGTTTCTGGGGACTCAAGTGAGTCCTCGGAAATAGAAGTAACCATGCTCCCTACTGAAGGTTTGTACCTAAAGAGAAGACGTGTGCTTCTGTATTCTTCATTTTAGAACACATTTACTCATGACCAAAAGGCACAGCAGGCATTTAGCACGAATGTGCAAAGCTGTCCTATGTTTGATATATTTAGAGAAAAACCATTATATTAATACTCAATGTTTTTATTATGTTAATTCTTCCATTTAACTATGTCCTTATTAAATGTAGTTAAATGTTGACAAGCCCTTTTTTATGTGTGTAATTAACTGTCATAATCTTGTTACTCATAAGCATTTTAATCCTAACCTTGTGTCTCATCTCATCTGTGAGTGTGACTGGTTGATTAATATGTTGATTGATTGTCCACCCCACCCCCCATCCTTAACATCTCTTCTAATGCCACCCCTTGCCTTGAACAAGGGGAGGAGCTGTCTCTACCTTCTGACACTACAATCCAAGAGTTATTGGGGGCATCTGGCGAGTTCTCGGGAGGCTCTGGGACCTTGGGAGCCTCAGGGGGTTCCGGGGCCTCTGGAGACGCCTCTGGAGACGCCTCTGGAGAAGCCTCTGGAGAAATCTCTGGAGAAGCCTCTGGAGAAACCTCTGGAGAAGTCCCTGGAGAAGTCTCAGCCTCTGGTGCCTATGAGGCATCCGGGGCCTCCGGAGATGCTGAGGTCTCCAGGGCCTCTGGAGAGGCTGAGGTCTCTGGGGCCTCCGGAGAGGCTGAGATCTCCGGAGAGGCTGAGGTCTCTGGAGAGACTGAGATCTCCGGGGCCTCTGGAGAGGCTGAGGTCTCTGGAGAGGATGAGGTCTCCGGGGCCCCTGGAGAGGATGAGGTCTCCGGGGTCTCCGGAGAGGATCAGGTTTCTGGGGCCTCTGGAGAGGATGAGGTCTCTGGGGCCTCTGGAGAGGATGAGGTCTCTGGGGATTCAGGGTCCTCTGTGGTCGATACAGAGGACACTGTGGTCACAGTGATCCCTTACATTGAAGGTCAGTATTCAAGACAGAATTTACTATATGCTGGGCCACAAGCAAATTGGGACATAACCAGTGCTCTTAAAAGTATTCCCTGTTGATATCATATTGAAGCAAAATAACCATTTACATTCAGCTTCAGTGATAAAATATATATTTTTAATTTGCGAGACATTTTCATCCAAAGGGACTAAAGCTCAGGCATCTTGCACAATGAAATAAGGCCAATGTCAGGGTCTGAACCCAGGACAGAAGATGCTAATGGAGCAGAAATAACTTCACTGCCTAATTTGTAATGGAAAAGTTCCCATGCATGTGTGACATAATATAAGATCTCAGGTACAGATCTCAGGTACAGGAAACTAAAATGAGCAACTCAAAAAGGAAAGGTTGTGTTCCCTGCTGACAATTGAACAACCCAAGACATGTCATTAACTCTAAAAAGTAACTCAATCAACATTCATTGGCTGAATGTTGTATGCTGTTAACAGTGCTTGTGTGTAACTTATCACTGAGGCAAGCAGTTGAACACTGACTGCCAGACTTCCCGCTTCATTGGTCTAACCTTCTTCTATAACACCTAATCTTGTCTCTAACAAGAGGAGGAGCCGTTTCCAACTACATCAACCCCCCCTAAGGAGGTTGCCGGGGAGACAGAAGGCTCAGTGGGTTCTGGTTTGTCAGAGCCCATTGAGCCCGAGAAGCCAGATGACCCAGATGAGCCTGATGAGCCTATAGTGGACGTGACAGGTAAGTACTGAGACTCTGAGTGCACGGCGCTCCAATCAGCGCCGCAGGAGTGCAGTCATGCGATGTCATTGGTTGCAGATCTCTTGCACATTTTAGGATGTCAATATTAGTATTACTTATGATTTTTAATGATGACCATTCACACTGTGAGTTGTAGGGAAATGGGCAGATCTATATGACTTTCTGCCACTAGATGTCACACTAAGCTCACCAGAATCACAGACATATACATAGAAAATAGCTGTTTGCTGCTACATTAATATTTAAAACATTGTATTTAGCACCTTTAAATAATTATATCATTGTTTGTACGATTGTATATCAACATGCGGTGATGAGTATGCAGAAGAAACTTGGGGGGGGGGGATGCATTGAAACACAATTTGATTTGTGCCCTCTCCCTCTCTCTCACTTCTAATGTGATTCAGGCATGCCCACTTGCCTGCTCTGCATATGCCTTGGCACTTCTGTCTACTGTGATGACTTGAACCTGGATAGTGTGCCACCTCTCCCTAAAGAGACAACCCACTTCTACGCCCGCTACAACAGAATCAAAAAGATCAACAAGTCTGACTTTGCTTCCATGAGTAAGTGTTGCACTGCAAGACGAATGTATACACAAAGTAGTCTACCTCACATTTTGGGGGAGGATATGTCCATACAGTACTGTGCACTCAACAAACACACACATACCAACTAAACATAAACTATATATTTATTATTCATTTTTAATTGCGCAACTGCATTTCATTGACTTTGGATTTAATTAATGGAGGTTGTCTCCACTTTAGCAGTTTGTGAAAAGGTTTCTCACAATGTTTTACTTCCTCAGACAAGTTGAAGAGGATTGATGTAACTGCCAATGAGATCATGCTGGTCGATGACAATGCATTCTCTGGCCTGCCATCCTTGGAGGAACTGGTTATTCGGGAGAATCACATCTCACAGCTGCCTGCACTGCCAGTCACAATGACTCTGATCGATGCCAGCCATAATACCATTGGCTACAGGGGTCTTCACAAAGAGGCATTCAAAGTGCGGACGCCTTACCTTAAAGTATCTTATCTGAACAAGTGTACCTTCTAGTCTACTAACTAGCAGAGTAGACGGTACACTTGTTCACACATTTTGCTAAAGGAATTTAGCAGAATTTCACTCAAAACACACGTAGAGAGTAATAACATTCTTGTTTTTCACATTTCTTTCCAGGATATGGCTGGCCTGCTTTATCTATATCTAACAGACAACCGCCTTGATCACATTCCTGTGCCTCTACCAGAAAGCCTGCGTTCTCTACACCTACAGGTATTGGATTTAGCCTTAAGTAGCTTCACTGCTAGAGGCTAGAGTTGAAATGTACTATGAAATTTACAAAAATAAGCAACGTTTTGAATTGGTAGGCATACTATTCAGCATCTTTTAGACAACGTACAGTATTCAACCCAGTGAGGTGATGAGACCAAACTTGAAACACACAGTATGCTGATAACTGTTAATTTCACAGCGCAACAACATTCAAATGATGCACGAGGATACATTCTGCAACCTCAAAGATTTCAACTACATCAGGAATGCACTGGAGGACATCCGTCTGGACGGCAATCCCATCAACCTCAGCAGAACCCCGCAGGCTTACATCTGCCTACCACGCATACCCATTGGGGATCTCATCTAATCACACACAGACACACCGCGAATACCCTCTTGCACATTAGCTCCCGCAAAAACACACACACTATACGCACCTCTTGCACATACAAGACCGCACAGGCACAAACGGACACACTCAAACATCCACTTACTCAATGAAACTCAGATTAATAACCATAAAGTGACACATGCATACACTGAGACTCTAACACTAACTAACACTCACACACACGGATGTACATAGTGCAGATGAGTTTAAGTGTGTATGCATACCTTTATTTTTCATTAACACTCACTCACACACATTTTCAATCATATCCCTGTAGACCAACAGATATTTCAAACATTCTCCTCCTGTTGTATGTATTCCAGCCAAATTCAACAGACAGAATGCTAAACCATACCAAATAGGCTACACACATACACACACAATACTTTTACTCTCCAAAACTGTTTCATAACTTTATTTGGAAAAGTTTGGAAAAAAGGATTTTCAGACAAAAAAACGAATCTAATCTATTAGATGAATCTATCAATCTAAGCCACAAACCACATGTATGTTTCTCTTCTATGACTGTTGAAGACCGGTAATGCCAACCAAAAATGTTGTTTAAATATGTTTGTTTTGTAAAGAAATTATAATATTAATATTAATGACAAATCTAACACGGAAATGTTATAATAGTGTGAATTTATTGAAGCTGGAACTTAATGAAAGGTAAATTGATTATCTAATGCAATAAAATGCGCATTTAAACAATCATTGGTTGTAAAGTCTGTACTGTAATATAAAAATATATATTATAAATAAAGTGGAGTTCTAACCATGCACAATAGCCTATAGAGAAGACTGTTGTAGAGTTCATCAGCTAAAGGCAATTGTTTGATTTGATTTGGGAAGTGGGTGGGGGGAGTGGACGGGGTAAAAACATTATAATAGCTTGCTATTGTGTGATTTGTATGGAATAACCACAATTGAATAAAGTTGTTCTGATGACCTCTGTAAACCAAGAGGAGCTTAACGTTTTCATTGACAACTTATTTGTGGGGTGGCCAACAAAATGGATATAAAATATTTGAACTATTGTAGAAGACTGAAATTAGACTGAAATTATATCAATTCTAAATGAGAAAGGTTTAGCAACAGGAGAATACATATTTGAAAGCACTACAGAATGCACAAGAGACTCTTAGGAATTTAGTTATTGTGACCTGGTGCCTGAATTTTGTGTTCTACTTTATATAAGGACATTTCCACCAAGTGGGAAATGAAAACTGGTAACCCCACCCCAAGTGCATGTATTTATCTCGACCCAGGCTAAGTCCCAGATGTCCATGATTACTTGACACCTACCTGTATAGGAAAGAACTTAGCTCAGTGCCAGAAAGGAAGTTACATATTTGAGACCCACTATG
>JAODUG010016579.1:7840-18856 GCA_027564795.1 Aphredoderus sayanus | reverse complement strand
CTGGAGATGCTGATCGATAGTCCATTCTCTGAGGCGTCGGGGTTTGTAATATGGCTATCCGCTCCAGCAGGCCAGCAGATCACTCCTGAGAAGCTTCCAAACGATGAAAGACGCTACAGCACGTTGGCTTGCTGGCTCAAGCGGCGCAGGGGGCGCTGAGCAGATGAGGTGCTGTAAATCAAGAGTGATTGGCTGGTTATGCAGCAAGGATTTATGTTGATATGGATCAGAACAGAATAGAGGCTGATTTCTCCAGAGGCAATGGCGAGATTAAATGGCATCTCCCCTGTGTGTGTGTGTGTGTGTGTGTGTGTGTGTGTGTCTTGATTGCATGTATCTCAAAGAGAAAATGACAGATCTATGCATTCATGTGCATAGGTTGGCCCTGTACTGTGTGTGGGTTAAGCACACTGCAAGTTACTGTAGCTTATTTCTTTGAGTACTTCCTCCTTACAAGCTTACATCTATCATATAGTTGTTATAAGAAAATCTCTACGTCCATAGACTTCACCATGGAGACGTGTGATGGACGGGGTTTACTATACCCCTGGGCTTTGTGTTAATGTGGTAGCTATAGGGGTTTTAGAGAGTGCCTGCACAGTAAGTCTAACGAGAGCAACTTATGTCAGTACTGTTGGGACCCTGACACACCCTGGAGGAATCACGCTGTTTGACTTTTACTGAACCCTATCCATAACAGAAAAAACATTCTCCCAACTGCCTCTCAAATTAAGTTTAAGGGGTTTTTTCAACTTGACTTCTGCGTGACCCCAGTGAATTTGCATATTACATTGCTGGGAACAGAATATTAAGTGCTTGAGCGAATTACTGTCTCTCAGTTGATATTCCCTGTGCAGCTGGCGGTAGTAACCAACCGTCGGGCCGGCAAGCGAGCGTTTAAACCCCTCTTTTGAAGATAATGTGATTTTTTTTCTTCTTCTTCATTTGGCTGATAAGGACGTGTCATGGAATGTTTCATTATTTTGGATGCTCCGCATTTTTTCTTCATCATCTCTTTACTGGGAGGAACAAAAATTAATCCGGCATCATAATATGGGATGCGATTACTGTGGGCGTGTCTTCGGGTATCTGCGCTGATACTGATGATACTGGCAGAAGCCCGAACTCCCAGTCTGGGCCCGCCTACGCTCTTTTAGCCCCGCCCCCCATCCCCCCCATAGTTCGACTGGTAACAACTGCACAAACAGGAGCAGAGGAAATTGAATTCTGGATTGACTCCTTGATTTTCCTTATGTCTTCAGAATAACCATTTGGGACATATTCCCAGTTTTATTTTAATACACACATTTTCCATATCTCTAGCCATCTGCGTTTCAGTGTGTGTGTGTGTGTGTGTGTGCTGTATGTGTACCAGTACCTTTCAGCAAGACGGTTGAGGTCCAACAACAGGACGCGTTGAACCATATGAGTTACTGTGTGGACGAGGGTATCTGGTTTCATCTGATTGCTCTGGCCCATGCATATGCATTATATAAACATGAAAAGAGCTTGATAGCTCTGAGGGAAACTATGATCTCTCAACACAGTCTAATTAAAGATTCCTCTTTACACATGGGCCAAATATGGCTCCACTTCCTGACAGTTTTTCATCTTTTTTTTTGGCTTTTTTTTGTATGCATTTGTCTGCTTTCCCCCTATTCTGCCACATGGACACAGTCACTGATGTCATGCCGTTAGATTCACAGGAGAATATTTCCTTTCCCTCGCATGGGGATTTACTCCTCGGTGACAATCGGGATGGGGGGTTCAGGCTGTTAGGATGGGTGCTAGGCGCGGATGAATAGCTGAATAGGAAGGGTTCCCGCAGTTTTGTTCCCTGGTTGTCAGGGAATGAGAACCACTGAAATAGATTCATGAGCTGTCCCCTCCATCAGCTTTGGCTGATATCGTTCCAGCGCCTGGCACCCTTGGAGGTATTGGGATTGGCCAAGAGGAGGCAGACACCACCCACATCAAAGGCGGAGACGAGCAGCGAGACAAAGAGAGGCACTAACTAATGGGGAGGAGTGTGTGAGAGTAAACAGCGGGGAGAGAAAGACAAAGAGGAAAGGGAGAGGGAAGGATTTCTGGTGCCAGCGATTGGGGACGCTTGTCTAAATGGGTGGTGAGCTAAACTGAGGTCATGACCTCTTGGAGACAATATTCCACATTTGAGTCCGAATTAATGACAGAACCCTGGCACACATTAGGGCGATGACAACTAATTGCATTTCCCATGATACTGTAATGAGACGTCTAATATTAGCTGTCTATCATTCTGTCGATGATACAATTGTTATCCTGAGGATGTTGTCGTCGTTAGCCTTTCCATGAGTTAAGCTTCTTTTCTAAACTTTTTCAACACAGAAATCACATTTCTAAACCCATCCCGCATGTTCGATGAGCTCACCAATTAGCGTAAAGCTCTCTTAAATATTTAGATAGCATGGGTCAGGGTTGGGGAAACACTACATTTCTCAGTGGTGTCTTAATTCCTAACAAATGTGGGCCTGGCTTCATCAGGGCACTTGTTTAAGTGCCCTGGTGAGCTGAGATCAATGTGATTGTTAGAGCCCTGTCCAAACAGTGGGCTAACAGCCACAGGGCGACCTCTTATAGGCCGATCATCCTGGCCACATGGAACGTGTTTGCAAAGACCTGCAGTGGCTCTCAGGAAGGAATGCATGTCCGGTACATCAGTATCTCCATATCAAATCTCGTTCCTTAGCGGGTGGCTTGCATGCCCAGTGCTTTGACAAATTGGGACAGTAATAAAGGATCTGTAGTTAAAGGTCAAAATCATCTTATAGGTTTGATAAAGGATAATGGTTATTGCTCCAAACGTGAGAATGCATGGCAGCAGATTTTTTTGTGTGTTCATTTTGATTGATCACCAAGTCTTGAGGTGTTCTCAAGAGGATAAGACATTTCCAGGCTATCATAAGTATATAGACGCAACCTTAGTGGACATGTTCGTAGTGAGTATTATATTTCTGCTAAACAAGCCACGATGTCACTAGGATACTGTATCTACAGTTATCATGCCAACATTTTATTTTGTTGTTCAAATTATTTATTTATTCAATTAGGATTTCAAAATATCGTGCATCTTTGAACTTGTTTGGAGTGGTAAATACCAAACTCTACATACGGTTTTCATTAAGAGCCTCTCTGTAGTGTGTAATGATCTCAGGGCAAGAACACTTTTTTTTCTTTACACGGTTTATTAGACTAGAAAACTAAGCACTTTGTCTGCAACCACTGCTACAGTACTGGGGTATACAGTACATACATTGACAAATAAAGTTTGGTTTCATTTGGAGCCTACAAGAGTCAGAAAAAGCTGTTTATTATGGAAATATAGCTCAGGTCCACCTGGAACACTAACCTACCTTAAAATGTCTAGATGAAGATCCCCTGTCACTCAGGCATTAGTGCATCTCGTGTAAAGCATTTAATGTGACCGAATAGCTTTGTTTTGTGTGTGAGGTCAGAAGAAATACTGTCTGTGTGTGTCTCTTTCAGAGCAAAGGTTGGCAATCTACCCCGATTGGTTGTGGATGAACGGGGTTAGTGGCCAGAGGTGAACCAACCTGCCTGGTTCCCCTCTTATGTTTGCTTACATGTGTGACACACGATATGGTGCCAGTAGCATTTAGCAGAACAACAGAACCCCAGTCCAGTCTGCTAAAGCTATCATCTTCCATTTCTGTTTAGACGGAATAACTATACTAAGTGATTTTTAAAGAAACACGTAAACTAAGTTATATTTGGCCAGGAAAGCAGGGATTGTGGTTTGGTCAGAAAACTGAGATGGCCCAGAATGCTCCCATTCTATGCCTGTTTCAAACACACTTAATGGGAGTCTGACTGTCTGTCTGAAACCAGGCCTTTACATTTCACGGCATGCATATCAGGAAAGGCTGGTGGATTATAAAATCATGCACTGGCTCGGGCTGTAAACCTCAGACTTTAGGTTCTTTCAGTGTTTGTGAGATATTATGGAATCAATATTTGTGCTGTGTGCTGTTTGATGCCAGGTAAGTTAAAGTCACCTATTATTTTTTTCTTTCCCCGGTAGTGGCGACCTGTATCAGACAGGTCATTCCGTTAAGAGGCCTCTACTGTCCTCTGAGATCCAGCTGTCTCACCGTGATCAATAAACCATTCTGAGTCTCCTGACAAGGTCTGTGTGTGTGTGTTATTGTGTAACCCTATAGCCTAGGCAAAGGCCACTGTCAGAGAGAAGGGACCCCTGTCTGACCTCTAGCATGCATTATTGTCCGCCTCCGTAGGTTAGACATGTGTGTCTTTGATCTTTCCCATCTCCGTGCTGTCCTTTCATCTTTACACCTGTCTTCATCCATCTCTTTGTCCATGTGTCGATCACTTCAATGAGCTATCACTCGCTCACAGCGTATAATAAATTGTTTACACCCTCGGAAGTCTTTCCTCACATTCACTGCTGATTACAGTCAGTCTATCTGTCATCTTCATTCTGTGTCACACTGATCGATGGATTGTGTGTGTGTGTGTGTGGACTGTGGAGCCACTTTCATGATCTGTGGCTGCGGGATATGAGAAGGTCAGGTTTGCCGGGGGGCATATTCAATGACTATCCCTATCTGTATATTTCTAAAGTGTCTAATACATGTGCACATGCACACACAGGTGTGCACACTCATTCATGGTCATCGGCAATCGAAGGGCAACAATAACACGGTTAATGAGAAGAGTATAAAAAAAGGTAAATTAACGATTACCTATCACATAGAACTGTATAGACTGTTGTTTTCTCGCAATAGTGGCTCATGTTTGCTTGCTTTTACTATGGCACCTATGTTTAGATACATTTCACAATATTTTGGGGAGTTACAATGTAGACAAGCACATACAGTATCCAGTAGCCTGGTATAACCAGAACGAAAATATACTTCATGATTAGGGTCTGGCCATGGTCCATTGATGATTGTTTGCAGTCATTGCATCTTAATGACTTTGGGTTAATTTTGAAACCCACTGGCAGCTGTTGGGATTGCTTCAGCTAGCTCTGCTACTGCTGCCATAGTTCGAAACTTTAATCACATTCCCACTTGTCTCTGATTGGTCTGCCATCCAGAGTGGCTGAGCAAACGCTAATACAAACAGGGTTTCCAGATTATAACCCCAAAAGTGACGTGTGAGCAGACATCAGGCAGGGCCAGGCAACATATCCAGGCTAAGACTTCCTCTTCCTTGTGCTGGCCATTGTTTACAGTACGATTAGCAACTTGAGATGTGCTGGAGTTGACTTGCGAGACGACGTCTACGACCAGATCGTTAGCCTGGTAGTAGCCAGTTAAAGCTCAGTGAACCGTTATAAAAGGCTAATAAAAAGCAAAATCATCATCTGACGATAGCCAGTGTTTCCCGAGATTGCATTTCGGCCAATGTGTTCAACCTCTTTTGCTTTCCACACAGACTGTTTACCTACGTGCAAACAAAGCCCACTCAAATGTGATTCATCAATACTACGCGAGGACTATCGGTGTAAATGGAAACCAGAATGTTTAGACACCAAACTCTTGCCTACAGAGTCTGATTTTCATATGCAAATCTCTGCTTGTAAAGAAACATAACAATGTAAAATGAGACCCAGTGAGCTGTGATGGTGTTGAGCATTTGTATTGCACTATCACAATTTCACAGTAAATATTTCACTGTCAAAATAAAAATAGGCTTTAACAGGCTCAGGCATGATAGATGGTATTATGAGTTCAGTTTTGTTGAGCACGCTTCAGGAAGCAGGCCACTTGGCCTCGTGTGTGTCTGTGTGAAAGTGCTTGTGGAGGAGATATAATCACCCAAGGAGGACATTACAGACACATGTTCCCCAGTGACTCACACCACTGCTGCCCGTATTAACATCAAAGGTGTATTAAGGCTATTACAATATAGCTGCTGCTACCCAGTGCCCTCTGCGCTCAGTCAATTGGTATTATGGGGATTAGCTAGCTGCTACACCTGCTTCTGTGATGGGAGGGAGAGAAGGTCAGGCACCATGTGTCTCTGTGTATATATGTGTATTAAATTTAGGAGGCGCACACACACATGCACACACACACACACACAGTACAGTCGGTTGCGGGAAAGCCTGTAATTAATAGACTCATTACTTCTCAATCTCTTATCCTGTTCTTTCCTCTCCGCTGTCCCTCTCTTCAGGGGAATGCTTAGTGACACCTGTCTGGGCCGAGAGATCACATCCCTGGGAGAGAGAGGCTCTGACGTGCCCCCTCTTACAGGCATCTACTAGCTGGGCCAGTGGCCCCGGGTAGAAGCCAGGTGTGGCCTGGGTAAGGCTCAGCAGAGCTGGGGGAGGTTGGCGAGTGCTGGGGTTGGAGGTCTAGATGACAGGGAAGGTTGGAAATTAGTTTGTAAAGTGCCAACACTAGGATAGCCTTAACCCTGATGTTGTCCTCGGGTTTCAAACCGGTATCAATCGTATTGTGCCACCATTTTGTGTCTGATTGTGTAGTTTCTTTATTGTCATTGCTGTGTGTATTTCTTTCGTTATTATTTCTTTCTGCATTTTATTACGTTTTTTTTTTTGTGTGTGTTATCAAATATATATATATAAGCTTTGCCCACTTGTGTGGTCAGTTGTGTTGTCTGGAAGGATATGGAGCCTTTGAAAATACTGCATGTGCTACTATGCACACGTTGACTTCACATGAGCTACACAGTAAGCCCACCACAGACAGGATGTCCTACTAAGCTCATGAAGGAGTGTTCTAAGAATATAAAAAATATTTCTTTACAGCTTAGTTACACCAATATTGTTCATGGAAAGTAATGTTTGCTCATGTAACTAACTAAGAGAAATTGCAATCTGCGTCCGTGTGAAGTGTACTTTGAACAGACGAGTGCCACCCATTTGGTAGTATACCCCTATGAGATCTAGGGGCCCCATTTTAACGATATAAGTGCACAGTCTAAAGTGTAAGGCGCAAACTGCATTTAGGGCGTGTCCAAATGTCGGAGAAAATAGTTGTTGCACCAGGCGCATGGTTCAAAAGGCTTGTACTTGCTCTCTTCATTATTTGTGGGTGTGCTTTGGGCCTAACATAAAATAAACCAATAAGTGTCATCTCCCATTCCCTGTAAAAGGCAGGCGCGCTTGCAACGTGGCAGATTGCTATAATACCAATGGGTTTGCGAAAGCGCGTGAGCAGACCACATGGCAACAGCGAGATTCCACCAAGATCCCAACAATGTGTTGATTAGACTACACACCAAAAATATTTCACATTGAACTCTTTTAATTGTTACTCCTTGTGCATGTTTGGCACACTCCTGTGCCTCCCTGTGTGTGTAACAGGGAGGGTACGCGCCATAGGCTCTACTGTCTTGATAATGTGCTGCGCCATTGACTTTAGACCACGTTTTCGTTTGTCAATCATACAATCACTTTCCGCTCCCTCAAGATGGCAATGCGCCAACAATGCGATAGACCACTAGACCACATCTCATGTTAGACCAACACACCCATGCTAAATGGGTGCAAGTACATTTGCTATTTAAGCAACATGGGCGCCGGACGGGAAAATGACAACCGCGGCAGTCCGAAACTTCGCGCCGCTTTGCGCCAGGTGTAAGATAGGGCCCCTAATCTTTGACCACGTGTCACACACCAGTACAGTGAATGCACTGACCGGTAGTTTAGTCACTGTAAAGATTTACAGGAGATAATGTTGGTCAGAAGGCTGAAAATGAGCTTTCCCACCGCTACGTCTAGCTTGGGAAGGTTGAAAAACGAATAGGTTGAAACACTAAAATGGATGTCCAATACACTATCTCCTATCTGCCCTCTGACATCTCCATTAATTCCAGCTCAGCATAATAAATTAGGGCGGGAGACTTCTGTAAAAGACGAGGGCTGAAAAGAGAGCGGGGCAGCGGTTCCTCAGAAGAGGAGGAAAGATTTAAGACGAGCAGTAGAAGGGCAGCAGAGAGGGGGGGATGTGGGGGGAGCATGAGGCACGGCTAAGGTGAAGGAATACACTGACCTTCTGAATATTTTATCTCTCTTCCTGCAGCGCACTAGGTTGTTAATCCTCCAATCAGCACAGCAGTGGAAGCTCAGCACACACACATGCCATAAACATACTGTACATGGGCACATAATAATAATAATAATACTAATAATACGAAATTCATACCACATTAGGTCCCACAGATGTCCACGCACACCTTTGATATCATACGGTGTACAGTATATATAAATATTATTTTACTGTCTTATTAAATGACTACAGCAGCAGATTGTTGTCGGCGCCCACACACAAATAAGATGCCGTGCGTCAACGCAAACGCATCACACACTCATCACGCTGGGAAGTGGTGAGCTGCGCAGAGATCAACATGTCAGGCACCAGGGAACCGACTGCAGCCAAACAAGTCTGTGCTTGTGCTCATGTATGTGTGAGTTTCTCGTGCTCATCTATTTCTATCTAAATATGTTCCTGTGTACTTGTGTGTAAATGCACACGTGTATGCACGTCCACCTAGACCTCTGTGTGTGGGTGTGCTCCTGCATTGAGTTGTTTGGTGCTGCTTGATGTATACTCTTTCTAACAGCCCGGACCGTAGAAGGTTTCATTAGCACTTGAGCAGTTGACCGTCCCTTCTTCTCTGCCTCGCTCCCTCCGTCTTCCTGGGCTGCAGCCTTTCATCAGCGCGTGCCTGTCTGATTGCCTGGTTTTAATCAGGCCGCCGCGACCTTGTATACACGCTGTGGCTAACTGAGAAGAGAGCGATAGGCCTTGGATGGCAGGGTTAGGGGTTGAGGGAGGGGCGGGGGTTGAGTTGAGGAAGGATGGGGACGATTAGCGGAATATATGAATGTCAAGCGGTGCAGAGAAGATGGAGCTATTAGTGAAGGTGGTGTAATGGCGCGGGTGATAATGTTTCCTTCAAAACGTGATTAAAATCTTGCACAGAATGGCGTGATGATAGTTCCTTAATCTTCTTTAAAATGCTCAATGCATTTATCAACCACTTTCCATTGATTTTTACAAATGATAGCAGCATTTTGACTTAATGTTTGAGGACCTTATTGGTTTAGACACTGACTTTAAGGATATGGAAAATACTTCTATAACCCAGGTTCCATTGTGCATTCCAACTTACCGCAAGAGATTGACTAAGGAACCTTTTGGAAGACAATTACCGTGTAAAAGTATTTTAGAAGTATGTTTTTGAGAAACAGCGAAAGTTTTCAACTGAGCTGAATAATGGTTCCCCAATGAAAATGAAAAACCAAATAACTCCTGCACAGATCATTAACTTCATCCCCACAAACAGGTGTGTACTGTATGCCAAATGTAGGTTTACAGTAGGGTAGCATGTGGAGGGTGGTTGACTTCTACCTTAAAGGTCATGGGCTCTGTCTGAAAAAGCCTGGCTTAACTGGCTTGTTTGTTTATACATCAGCAAGATGTCTAACCACTCTATGCTTCTTAGTACTAATTACACTTACTGTAAGTCATCTTGGATAAAAACGTCTGCTAATGACATACTTAAATTGAATTAGCTTTAAAAAAGTCTACCTTATAATTACTGTAACCAAACCGAATATATAACATTTAGACATAAATTGAATTAAGAGCGATAAAATAGTCAAATGCTTTTTAGCAAAGTCGGCCTGTGTTTTTGCACATACTGTTTGCAGTATGTGCATGCTTGGTTGGTTAATTTGCTGTTTGTTTGTTACCAGTGGTGCGTGTGTGTATTCCACCCCATCGGGGAGTGGGACTAATTGCCTGGCTTGTTCAGCCCACCCACATGTTAGTGGGGCCGTGAACCAGGCAGAGATGGAGCCTATACAGAACAAGACTCAACCAGGCTGATATATTGTCTTGGTCGGTGGTTTGTTTTAATGGCCCCAACCTTTTGTCATGGTAAGGGGAGGGATAAATTAAAGGAAGGAAATGGAGGGGAAAATGGAATGTTAGATACTATTTGACTTTTGTTTACTCTTTGGGTGTTGAGTTTCTCTCTGACATTTGTTGCCAGGCAGTATAGGCAATGAAGAGGTGGTTTCACCAATAAGTGTAAACAGTATATTAGTCTAATCAGTAGTTGAAAAATACTGTAATCAGACAGCACAGCGGTGCAGTACATAAAGGGTTAACTTGCTGTCCAAAGGTTGAATGCTTTCTACATAGAAGCTCCTCACAATTTATATGGTAACACCAATACAGTGAGCAGTGGCTCGTTGGATGTAAAGCAACATTTACTGAAATTATTGCTTTCTGAGAACATGTTTAAAATGAGCATAATACGGTGTTATTCCACAAAATCTGTGGTATTTTCACCTAATCATGTCAAATATATTACATTGGGACATCAATGAATCGTGTCGACATGGAATGTCTACTTAAAGTTCTTCAATTAAAATGTTATGGTTGCAAGTTTGTTATGCCATGCATAAGGATTAGCATGCAAAATAATTTGAAGCTTAATCAAACACAGTGGTGGGTATTTTATGAATTGGCAGTTAAAGTATGGTTAAATGTGCTACTTCTGCAGCGAGCATCACCTTTGAAGACAAAGTAATAAACCCCAAGATAGAATTTGGCAATTTAGCGAACAGTGACGAATGACAGTGAGTACAATTAGTACTAAGGGCCCTGGAAGCGTGACACATCCATTACATCTTCCAGCAAATAATTTAGGTTTGATCATTTTCAGGTTGGTAAATCAAAAACCTAAACTTTTCCGAACATGACCATAAGGAACAGTTTTTATAACTGGGGTGCATGGGATAATTTGCTCTGGTGTCATTTTTTGGATCTCATTACTAGTTTGTCCTTTTGTGCTAAAGGCTAATGAGAAGCGAATTGAATGGGGTCCTGTTGCGCTAATATGATGTTAGCTCCCAGTTAGCTACCATTTAACAGAGAAGCAAAAAGGAAACAGGAGGAAAGACAGACAATCTTTCCAGAGAATAAAATAATGAAGTGTAGGAAATAA
>JAODUG010016569.1:0-22977 GCA_027564795.1 Aphredoderus sayanus | reverse complement strand
AGAGATTATATCTCCACACTGGCCTGGGAACGCCTCAGGATCCCCCAGTCAGAGCTGGCCAATGTGGCTAGGGAAAGTGAAGTTTGGGGTTCCCGGCTGGAGCTGCTGCTCCAGCCGGCCTCGGATAAGCGGTTGAAGATGGATGGATGGATGGATGGATGTTTTACTTCCAGCTAAACAGTTGTGTACAGTATATAGTGTACAGTAGCCTCCGACTATGCAACATTGTATGGACGGCTGGCTTGTGTACTGTAACTTGGTAATAATGAAGACATATCATGAAGTTTCATTGAGTTAGGCATTCTCTCAATTATCAAGTGGAATAGATTTGAAAATGCAACACTGAATTGAACGCTGAGTTGATAGACTGATGTGCTGAAGTTTCACATGGTAAAGGTGGGGGAGTCCAAACGAATCTTTTTTAAAGTAAGGGGGTCTCCTCCCCCTCTCGTACAATGGCTCTGACGCCTATGGCCATATTAATGTCACTCTCTGCGGTTCAGTGATTATCTTTCCAATCATTCCCTCCCTTTGGTACCTTATCAGCTCATCCCATCCTTCTCTGTGTTTCCACCATAGTGTTTTAAACAGCACCCCTGTGTGTGCCCAATCAATCTATCAGCACTAGGCGGCTAACCCTGCTAATGGCTAATGAAAGGTGTAATTACAGCAGGTCAGTGCAGGCATTCGAGCATAGAGGCAGAGAGAGAAAAGTTCATTGAGATCATTAGAGCTGAAACGTGTCGGCCTTGTTAGAGTGCAAGTCACCCGCATTATCAGATAATGTCCCTTTGTCTCTGTAATACCAAGGGGGAGGTTTGATGGTACACGAGATGGTGGAGATATGAATTAAGAAGGGAGGTGATTTAATTAATGTTGTCTAGAGTGTAATGAAATTGGATAAATCAGAAGTGGAATAACAATTTATGTTCATACAGTATGTCTACACTTATTTTGTTGGATTATTCAAAAATTACTTTAGGGTTTTCCTCTTTAATTGAAGGCATACTCCATGTTTACTGTAGCTTGAAATAAATATCTGCACAAGTCAATCAAGCTGAATATGATGAGCAATCCTCAGCCTTTGTTGTACTTCCGTTGAATTGCTCTTTATAGTTCTCACTTGAAACAATATCTTCTAGAAGGCCTACACTTAATGGAAGCAATTTCAAACACCACTAACAGCAGGAGCACCTTGCTTCCGAGGGCCCCTGCAAATAGACCTGCGGCTGTATTTTTAGCTGGCTATTAATACCTCCAGCTAATTCATTTCAGTTCTCCAGGCACCTAGCTCAGCCTCTCAATAATGGATGAGGGGAAAGTCATTGGACTCAAGGCGCTGAGAGCAGGCTGATGGCGGTGACAGGATGCTCTCTGCAGACACATGACAAACACATGCGCGCACACACACACACACACACAGGCTGAAGGACGCGTGGGAAGATAAGGGCAGATTTGTGGTGGAGCAGACCAATAAATGCTTGACGTCTCAATAAATAATACTAATAATAATAACAATATTTACTAAATGTATCTGAAACAGAACTAGCTTTTTAAAATGAAATTTCCACTACAGTTTTACATATGGGTTAAGTAAATGTCTTTCACTGCTACTTTTCAATGACTGATTATACTCTGGTGTCAAAATGTCACATAACTATCAGTGGGGGCCAGGTACAGAAAGTCTAGACATGTAGTATAAAACAGCAGTGGTTAGCCCACCAGATAGGCACGCCTAAATAGAATATAAACACTCTGTTGGCCCACATCAGGTCAGTGTTAGGTTACCACTTATTTAATGTGGGTGTTGCTAAAATATCCATAGTCCAACTAGCTACTAGCTAACTGCTAAAACCTTGCTCCCCAGGGAAGTGGACACTTGACATCAATGATTGTGTTTGAACGTGTTACAACATTGAATGTATTCTATCTAAACCACAACTGCATCTCTCCCTTTTCAGAAGGGGAGGGAGCAATAGATGACACATTTCTCTGAGAGACTAATTCCTACTGAAAAAATAATATTCAGCAGTGCTCCTCCTGCCACCAACATGTTCATTACTCTTGTGAGGGACAAGGGGAGCGGGTGGGTAAATTGGGTTTAGCGTCTGACCTTTAGTTTTGATTAATGGGCTTTCTGTTCTCCAGCACCGGCAGAGGTTCGGGGAGCTCCTGTGAGGGTGACATGACAGGCTAAAAGCCTGGGCACGCACCATACATCCTCAAGCCAGCAATTCATCTCAGAGCACAAGACCCGGCCCAACTCAGGCACTTTGGGTCCAGACCTTCGCTCTAAAGGATTGCCCCAGCTCTCGGAATACATCAGCATTGGCCCGACAAGGCTTTGATAGTATTTTTGTACACCCATCACACCTGTTCATCTCCGAGGACAGTCTTTCTGAGTGACATATCGAAGGGAGAAACATCAGCGAATGTGGAGATTATGGTACTTCAAGGACACATCCTATCTTTACTGGCTCAAAAAATCTGATTAGCGACAGTTTGATTTCCAGATCGAATCCATCTGACAGCATTAAGGCAGTGGGCTGCTTCTTGAAATAACCCAGGCTGGCTTCCTATGGTATTTTCCATAGACGAAGAATCGTAGACCAAGAGCCAGATAATCAGGTTTGCTTCCTCTGCCCTCCTATTATGACAAATTAAAGAGGTCTGGAAGCCATAGTTTTCCGAGCAGCGGCTTCTAAACTTGTTATTAGCTAACAGACTAGCAAATTGATTAGTATTGATTTCCAACCAAAGCCTTACAGCTGCCTGTGTAGTTCTTGGAGGACCTGAGGTAAAGGTCAATGTTAAGACCTAGGGATAAAGGTAGTTTTATGACATGTCAGCATACATGTTAGGTATTAAGTGTATCAGAAAAGGAATCATCAGAGTACAATATACGTAAATGAAATGAGCTGTGGCACCATGCAACAACATGCAAGGTAACATGATAACATACAGTATAATCTAGACTTTCCATGTGAATTTACTGATTTCAACACTGATCACACCTTTGGCTATTTGTATTTGAAAATGTGGCAGTGGTGCATTCAAGGTACAGGAGAGTGTGGAAAACGGAAGAATGTAAAAAATGAATGCTGACACACGTTGAGTCAAAACGCAACACCCTTGTATCCTGAGGGGAATTCAGTTTGCAAGGTCAGCACCTGAAATAATAAGCATCCTCTGCTGCAACAAGCGCACGCCAACACATTCACTGGTAAATAACACTGGGATCCGCAGGCCAGGTTAGAAAACGAGGAAAAGGTGCTTTGACGAGGGACCGGACCCTCCATTTCCATTGCGCCCGTCCCGGGTTGTCATGGCAACAGGAGTAGGAGCATTTTAGGCGAGCGGCGTCTCCGGCCAGCACGGCGTCTCCAGGGTGTAAGCGAAACACGCCGGAACACGGAATGGAAATGTTTAGACGACTAAACACACAGACGGAGGCACAGGGGGTACAAAGTGGAGCGAGGTTAAATCATGTATGAATACCCATTTTCTGCCACCATCAACCTTTATGATGTGTACTGTGAGTTTTATGTGTGCCCATTATGGCTTGTGCAATATTGTGTGTGTGTGTGTGTGTGTGTGTGTGTTTGTGTGTGTGTGCAGGAAGAGCAGGGAGACTTTGGGAGGGAAAATGAAAGCTACAATTGACAAGAGAGAGGAAACAGATGAGAGTTAGAAAATAGAAGGAATGCGTTACACTTCTGTTTTTAGCATGCAAGGCTCTACTGGGAATTGAGTTTTAACAGTTTCATAATTTTACAATGGTAACTGTTCATAGAGATAACAGCTGTATACATGTCACAGAGGTGCAAAGGTGTGAATTGATTATGGGCAGATTTAATAGTGCCATATGAGATCTATTAACTGTAAGTGAATAAACAGAAAACACCCACTTCTTAGACAGAACATGGTAATTGTATGGGTAAATATGAAACCAGCAATGGATATATCTAAATATATATTTCTCCCTCTGTGTGTATTGTAATGTAAATAATATACAGTATATACATGTACTACAGTGTGAAACTAAACGCTGTGTCAAAAAGAAAGCTATTGTTTATTGTTCATGACTTTATTGATTTGAACTAAATTGTAGTTTTAAATGCTGGTGGATAAAGACATGCCTTTGTAAGATTGTTCCTGAGTGGACCACTGTAAAAGTTCAGAGGAGTCTATGGTATGTTTGGTCTACTCCCACATCAAAGGTTGTGGGATCAGTGGCAAGCCCAGCCTTCCTGGAAGCAGCCTTGAGTAAGACACAAGTACTAATAACTGCACTATTGTAAGTCACTTTGGATAAAACCGTCTGCTAACAGTAAATCTGTCCGCCTTAAAAGTTTTCCAGGCCTTCTCTTGTATCATGTTAGTAAACACAAGTAATCACTGAAGATAGTGCTTTCAGTTTTACTCAGCAGGAAAGTACAATAACATGTTGAAGACTGGTGGAGAGAAAGGCGCAGTGTGTGTGTGTGTGTGTGTGTGTGCGTGAGTGTGTGTAGTTGCGTGTGTTTGTTGTCAGTTTATTATTAGTTTATATGTAAAACAAACTATTCATGGTTATGTACAATATATAATAGTTTCCATTGTAAGATGATGCACATCACATTAATCCCCAGTGTCAATCACAGAGCTTAGACATTAGTCCCTACCCTAATTATGATTAGAGGCCTTTACAAACAGCCTCCCAATTGGCTGATCCTCCAGATCAAATACTTTCTTAGATATAAATGTTAGCCCCACTGTGACCTTCTCCATCTTAGGTAAGACACTGGACAGGTGGAGCTGTCGTGCTGAGACACTCAGGCAAGTCAATCATACAGTGCCTGTCTGCCAGCCCTCAACATGCACCTGGCACTGAATGACAGACTAGACTGATGGACAGACAGAAGAAAAATCTGGGTGGGTCTAGACAGGCAGGGGAACATAAACACATACACACAGGTGCATCCTGTACAGGTAAACACATAGACAGAAGGACAGCCATAATGACAGACAGACAGACATAGAGTAAACACAGACAGGGAAAGATACATATATGTACAGACATACAAGCACACAACACAACGAAAAACAGGCATGCACACAAACAAACACAAACACACACACACACACACACACACGTAAGCCAGCCAGCTAGTGAGAAAATGCCAGTTTCAGCTTGGAGAGATAAATAAGTAAACATCTCCAGAGACTTGTCAAGGTCACTCAGAGAACTGGGCCTGTGTCAAGGTAACATAAACCAGCTCTGGCTCCTGACATGGCTTTGGCTCTGACCACGTCAGGTCCAACGCTGCCCACAACACAACCATGTGTGTGTTTGTGTGGTATTTTCCTCTATCCACCACTGAATAAACACATCTGTTGAGTGTCAGTTCCCAGACTAATTTCCTCAGTGCCTATTGGTCTGTGTGGTTCAGGAAGTAGTATCTCATTGGAGTTTCTGTGGTGCATGTACATATACATACATACATTAACATATATATATATATATATATATATATATGTTTTACACTTCTACAATAGGCTATATTGAATAACTTGTGTATTTTGTTTCCAATGATGTTGGAATTATCATTTATTTTTTGCCAGTCTATTTTAATGGGATTTACAGTACAGAGTGAGACAACATCATGCTTGTTTTCTTTTCACACCTGAAAATCTATGCAGCACCTGCACCGCTCTGTTTCAGTTAACCTACACTGCACTGCAGTCGAATTAGCATTGCAATGCTAAATCCTTCGCCGCAATTAGACCTCATTTGCCGCGGCCAACTTACACCAAGCAGCGGCGTTGTCACGTAGTTAGAGGTGGATCAAGGAGGGAGGTGCTGCGGTTTCCGGCAATTAGCGCGAAGCTCCTCCTCGACGACGGATGAGGATGTTATGACAGCGTTTGACGAGACGTCACCACCGCACGGAGTAATTCACTGGCTTGACAAGTCCCCCGGGGCCGTGCGCGCTGTGGAGACAATCAACTCAGGGCTAATTTTCCCTATTTATCACCAACAGGAGAGCTGCAGGTTTGAGTGTGAGGCCAGCCCCTGAGGATTAGCAACTTCAGCTGTAGGTTTACAGAAATAACATCATCAATTAGGTCAACTCACTGTTGCCGAGCGAACCCCCGAGAGTGAAGGGATTCAGGTGTGTCTCGAGTTGTGTGTGTGTGTGTGTGTGTGCGTGCGCGTGCGTGTGTTGGATAGAGAAGAAAGGTGTGTTTGTGTGTTTTATTCATGATTATGCAATTAAGAGTGAGTGTCTGTGTGAATGAAGATAGAAAGTATATGTGTCAAGTGCGTGTCCATCTGTCTCATAATGTGATGCCACCGTGTCTGGTTAATCCAAAATGGCACATCAACTGAGAAAGGCTGTGTTTTTGTTTCCTTGCGGGCCCCCTTTGATGTTAATGTCCCCGTGAATTATTTATCTGTGTTTTCTCTTTGCCTTCTCTGAAGGAATAAATCAAAAGAGCGAGGCACGCACACACACACTAAACAGACAGGAGGATTTATCACAGCAACTATTGTTTACCGCAATGACCTGGAGGCCCTGCTATATTCACATATCTCTGCTTTGCCATCAAACAACAGGCTTCTCTTACAGGGCTGATAAAGACACATGCACACACACACACACACACAAAATGGTTTTGCTAGTTTTTTTTCTTTTCTTTTCATTTTACTGCTTTTCCTCATGTCATATTTTGTTACATGGGTTGTACAGCTTCACATTTGATGCTGTACAACCCATTCATTTTGCCACTACTCATTCTGTCATGTATAATTGATATTTATTGATTTCTGTTACATTGTAGCAACTTACACAATCACTTATCTCTCAAGTGATCACAATAACATCTGTCAATAGTAGATTAATCAGACAACCATCTCCGTCATCATTAGCAAAACAATCAGTTAGCACAATTGACATCTGTGGTCATTATTCTAATGAATTACAAGCCGTATTGTACACTAAGTGCGGTATCTCTGTACTGTAGACACAGGATAAATTCAATTGTAACTTCATTTAGGGGACTCTGATTTAAGTCATGCGCAGTCTGCTCTACAGTCTGGACTATAGAATGGCTGGGCATGGTTAGTTAATAGTCTGTACGCTGTAGAATGAGGACAAACATTATCCCCATAGGCAAATGAAATATTCAGGGTGTGAACTTGATTGCACATGTAGGTTCCTTTAGGTTAGACAGCCTTAGAGATCACGTAGAGATTGGCAAGAAACATGAGATTTATGATAAGGGATTACAGGTATTCGTCAACAACATTTGTTTCACTGGAAGGCAATTCACACAGTATAGATGTATCCAGCATAGAGTCAGTTTCTTCACATGTTCCACGCTGATAAACATTTTCCAATCATGCACTTGAGCAAGATGGGTGCGCGCGATAAATCCTTTGCTTACACTGTTGAGAACTGAAACTGTGTGGCCAGGAATGTGCTCTCACACGTTGTTAAATGACACATCTAGGACTCCGTGGGGGGTGACACTGAGGTTCCACCGTGGTGACATCACACATGTGCCAGGGCAGGCCTTGGCAGGAGACTGCAGGAGGATAGATACTCATCATCTGGTGCCCTGGCCTCCTTTCCAGAGCGCCAGCTCTGGCCAGCTAGTCCCAGCAGTCTAATTGGCCTACTTTAACACATAGCTTCCTGAGGTAGCCAATGTGCAGCTGCGTGTGCAGTTCAGCTCCTGTGGGAGGCTAAGCAGGTACTTCCCAAAATGAGGCTTCCCCAGTGCAGCTCTGCCGCTATGTAAAGTGCCTTCACCTATCACTACTCTGTTAGAGGCAAAATCCCACTTGAAATGTTGTGAACTGGGAATTTAAACATCTCAGACTGTATCTACATGTTAGTAAATTTAGGCGCAAATGTCTGCCCACAAATTTCCGCATTTAATATTTAAACACGTGTTAGGTGCTAGAATGATCAGCATGTCCCCTCAGAACAGAATACTAAGGTCAGGTCAAAGATCAGACCTGATGCCTGCGGCCAAATTGAATTACTGGTCTCTAATAATTAATTTGAAGAGGGCCTTAGGGCCTCATAGCAGCAAGGCACGCTGGCTTGAAGGACAAACGCTAATTAAAAGTTGCCAATATCCGAAGCTTGCGTCATCCTGCATTACAGGCTGACTTTTCTGTTGCTAAGAGTTGATTATAATTATGCACTGGGCCTCGACTAGCTTTGCAATCAGAAGGGCTGAAATGTGTCACTGCTGTATTATGAGTCAGAAATGTTAAACCTACAAAGGTCATAACAGTGTGCAGTTAGCAGTCTGAGTCACACAAATGTGCTATTTTAAATGGAGGCTCAGCTTGGTTTGGCAGCATGTAAGGAATACAGCAAGTCAAACTCACATGCTTGTCAAAATCTCTGAAGCCTGCATACAGTGAGATATACAATGACTTATGTATGAACACTCATACACTTAACACTGACTGTTTTTGCAAGACATACAAGTCATATTCATATTAAAATGGTCACATGACAACAGATAATAAATACTCCCCTGAATATTTTCTTTTTCACCGTGTAACACCCCCATAACAATAGACATGGGATTTAAGATGTATAATCATACTGGCAACATTATGTGGTGAACGAATCACACTTTTTTAGGTGCTTTCAGATTCTTCTTAAGAACTTTTCAGCAGACAATTTAATGTCTATCTATCTATCTATCTGTTTCTGTCTATCTGTCTGTCTGTCTGACTACGTACAGTATGTACAATTATATTTCCTGCCAGTGAAAGATATACTGGGGAAAAAGAATAGTTGTGTCAGCAAATCCATGAAGTCAGTTATGTTGTTTCACTTGGGCTTGGGAAGACATTAGACACAACTAAAAAACAACAAAATGTAATATTGCAACATGAAAAATATATCATATTCGATTTTACCCTTAACTTGGATAATTCAGACACTATGTTGTCCTTGACTGGTCCTTGACAATGGCATTAGCCTAAAATAGTAAAACTAAAGCACAGTAAAAGACAAATGAAGATCACACACTTGACAGTGTATTGTACACATCACAACTGTCCAGAGGTGGGCATCTTGAATGGTTGGGAGAGGTTGTCTATGTGTAATGCTGCCCATATGTCGCTGTTCCTTCTTCCCTGGAGCCTCAGTACACAGTTATAACATATCACTTAGCTTACATCTGCACCTATCCAGGAGCAGATTGCCAAGCAAATGAAAAACTCCAGAGGCAGACTAGATTCACTTTTTTTCTGAGGGTTTTTCTAAGAGTCAAGTCCTCAATTGCTTTTCTGCCATCGGCATGGCTATCTCTTTTTCTTATTTTTCTTCTTGCTATTAGTTTCTCTCTCTTTTCACCTGTAAAGCATGCTGCTTCCAGGAAAGTGAATGGATTATTCAGTCAATTGTAGCAAAGAGGAAATTAACAACTCCTGGCTGGCTGGTTTTATGGTATTGTTTTGAAAGTAATGTGGCTATAGCCTCACTAGTGCTCAAGCAGTACAGCAGTATGAGCTGTTTGTGAATTTGTCTTTAGTTTTGCATTTATCTTTCATGTTGCTTTTTTCCATTGGTGTGCACCCATGGCATAATAACCCGTCTGAGAAGAGATGGCAAATGGCTTATTTTATGTTGTTCTGAAAGTGTTAAATCTTACTTAGAATTTCTCATCACAACCAAAGCAGCTAAAACACTGTTTAACTGGACTTGTGGGAACTTGTGTTTTTAATGCTGCAAATGTATTCCTGATACAAATAATAATTTAATAAGCACATACCGTATATCTCTATAGAGATTCTTGCAGCTTGTTTCACTTCTGGAAGATTAGAAATATACTAGTTCCTGTTTCACTACGGCTCTCTACAGTGTATTTAAATTAACCTATATGGATATATGGTTTAAATGATCAAATGACTTATATCGTATTAATGTTAATTGCAATTTCACTAGAAATACAATTATTGGCTGATTCGTTTTTTTAGTTCGGTGATTTGTGGTACCATAGTGCCAGGCTGTTGTGAAATTGAATTTCACAGTGTTGTCTTGTGTGACATGGCATTATTTGCTAGAATGGAGTACTATAGTTCTTCTCGGGGTTGTCAGACAGTAACTGTACAGTATATTTACATAAACACTCCACAGAAATTCCCCTATATGTAGCCACATCTGTGCTGCGCTATAGAAAGTAATAATAATACACACCACTGATTTTTCTGGTAAGATATTTAAGGTATTGCGTTGTGAAACATACCGAATGAATCCCCTAAGCCTATCCAGTAATAATCCACAACTTTCTCATAAAAAAAGTTCATTTTGTTAAACTACTGCCTGGTAAAATAATGTAATAGTGTTTCAACCTATTGAACAGTAGCTTTTGTTTTTGCCTGCAAATGCTTCTGGTGCACACAAGCAATTTTCCATTTATTTGGCCTTCTAATATTTGAGATGTCAGGAGACAGGTATATATATTTCCACCAATTTTATAAACAAAGCATTTCCTCCAATACATTAATGTGTAAATATAGCCATTTATGTATCAACATAGGCAAATGTTTCACTATCTGTGTGTTAAATTCATCTTCAACAGTCTTATGATAAATCCCTGGTGGGTGTTTCTCAGAAGTACTGGTGCACCATGGGAAGACAAATTAGGTTCAGAGGGGGTTACTGTCCTGTACGTTTGCGCTCTGAGTGGCAGTTCTCATGTCAACAGTCGCAACAGCAGCTGTGTCTCCCCGATAGGGACAGTTGGTTTGGCATCTAGGAGCAAGGACACACTATGGGCAAGGACACATTAGTCCCCATGCTGCTGTCCTAATCCCAGCCAAATGTAGTGATCTGAACAAGCTCAACCTGCCCTACTGACAACAATACACTACAAACTGATGTTGGAAATGGAGAGGGGGAAATTACGATATGTCAATTACCCTTCCTAATGCCTTGCATCATGTTTAGAGGTCCTGCTGAGATTAATCAATATACTGTATATCGTTGTTCAACTCTGCTACAGCTGGCCTACCCCCCCCAATAAAATAGGAATGTAATAGTCCTAGAGTAGTTTATAATTTAGAATAAAAACTAAAGAAAATACAATTTAGAAAATTGTATTCTGGTGTTTTGAGATATATACATTTACAGCATTTGGCAGATGTTTTTTAACAAAACAACTTACAGTATATTAATCAGTTCAAACAGTGGAACAGCTCATACACCAGTTACCGTAACAGTCTGTTAGGATAATGACACTAACAGCACTAACAGGACCAACTTGCCTATACATTTTACAACACAGACTATATTACCTAATAATAATGTATATTGTACAATTCCCAGAAATAATTGCTATAAGCCTAAATAGCAACAATATTCAAAGAGCTTATCAAAGACGTGAGAAACACATTTTGTGTGTGGGTGCGTGCGTGTGTGTGTGTGTGTGCATTTGCATACAATGTGTTTGTGTGTGTGTATTTAGTCAGTTGTCACGTGCAACCAAACTGACATTGGAGATTCAAGGACGTTTCAATCAAGCAGAATCTGCTATTACACAAAACACTTGTGCTACAGTGTAATGATTTATAATCATTAAACTGCCTAAACACTGATGTAACATTTACTGTCCTGTAATATATTAATCCACACACTCTCCATCTGTATCCCTCAGTGTAATATTGAAATGTTCCCCTCCTGTCTGTAATAATTGTCAGCGTCAGCTAATAAGGCATGCAGCATTGCCAGGCTTGTTCACAGCCTAATTGACTGGAGCCAGCTGAGATCATTTGAGGTTAACCGTACTTCCTCACAATGAAGTTTTGATGAGCTCAAATCAATGGCGGGCATGGGGTGGATAGGAGGGAGTGTGTTGAATGTAGCTGCCATTAATGCAATATTCATATAGTCCAGATGCTTGAGGTAGAGAGGGAGGAAGGGGAGCACTATTGATCTGTCTCTGCGTGGCGTTTGACCAGGCTAGTCTGCAACATCAGCATTCAAAGAAACCCGGAATAATGACTCTAAATCCATATTATGCACAAACTAAAAGTCAATAATGTATTTTGATCGTTTCTGGCCTGCTAGGTCGAACAGTGAGTTAAAAGCGAGAACGTAAGCATTTGCATTTGAATTATTCTAGAACCAGCTACTCCAGGAGGAAAAACACTGACAATGCAATATATTTCAACATTTAAGACCATCCTTTTGTTTGTACTGGCTTTCTTGCACTCGTAAAGGAGCGTTCAGATCAAGGTTGTTGGTGTGCAGCTTTAAAAGAATAGGCATGGATAAGAGACCACAACTGCACATGAAAGTACATGTGACTGCAGTAAGATGGGTAGTGAAGGGTACAGGCCAAGGAGGTGGAGGAGTGGAAGGAACACAATCTGAATTTCATCATAAGGGAACACAAATCAGCACTTCTTATATCTCATACAGCACATGTATGTACTGTATGAGGTAATTGTACATACAGTACATGTATGTACAATATATATGTCTCTTTTTTCTGTCACAGTGGGTATATCTGGATAGATAAAGCAAAAACAAGAAGAAAAACTCACATAAACTGCACCTCAACCGTTATTTATCTCTCCAGATGCATTATATAGTTTTGAAATGCCTTATCATAATTTGTCAGGCAAGCTTTAATATACACTACATTATAAACATGTTCTTTTCTGTCACACTATGTTTTTTGTATTTGTCACATATAACACAATAGGCTGTGTCCTGCAGGTGTTCTTGGCCCATGTCACAGCAGTGTGCACAGGCCTATGCCAGCAACTGGAACTGTTTCATTTAGAAAGGGCCTTAAGATAACATTTACATAACCACTGTCGAAAAGAAGCCATGCAAGCCCCAGGGTTATTAGCCTTAATTGTGCTTCATAAATCCAGGCCCTACCCTTGCCAAACACATTTACAGCCACCGTGGTGGCATTTCAACTTTGTAAACCTGATAACAGAGTAGGAGCTATGTAGATCGGGAGCAAAATGTCCCTCAACGGCTCCCAACCTGGATCGTGACACTGAGGCGTAGCTCCACTTAGGGATGGGGGGCTGGTGTAATCAGTATTTCTAATCTTTTCTAATCTCGGTTTGTTTGTATGAAATTGTTAGATTATCTTTAGTAGACATTTGCAGTGCTGTTTATGGTTGTTAATACTGTATGCATTGATGAGCCACTCCTTTTCACTGGACAAACATTTTTTATAACACCTGATCTCACCAGTTACTGGATTCACTAGAGGCTACTGAGAGTATTCAGAATAATCACAAAACGGCTCTCTTGAGAATGTAATAATATGTTGCCTGGGCGATGTGACATGACAGTGTGGGTCGAGGCGGAGGTGGCCGTATGTATATCCATTACCCCTGAGTCAGGCTTGGAGAAGTTAGCTTTGCCTCTGAATGCAAGCCAAGCTAAAATGATTTGACTTCTCTCCACTCTCCACTGTATGTTTATTTGCATTGCGACTCACAGATCAGGTTTGTGGTGAGGTTTCCCTAGTAACTGGGAAAGCAGGAGTCAGGGCTGCTTAAAAACAACGATTGAAAGTCTCCCTCGTTAACTCAGCTGGAAAACAATGCACTTTGTGCCTATATAAGTATTCCCAGTCCCCCCTCTTAAAATATAATATACTTGCAATTCGTTAAACAAGACAGTGCCAAAATATTTGGCCATTTCATAAGAGGGGGATAATATTTCCCTTCCAGTCAGATCAAGTCAAATCTATTAAGAAACCAATAGTTCTTTCTTTATTGCTTTATTGCTTTATCGCACATTACAGCAGTGTTATGTACCATATGTGCAGTTGTGTGCAGTTATGTGCAAATGTAGATAGTAAATTATCAGTAACAACGGAGCAACAACACTGCTTATTAGTATATGGATTTTATTGAAACCCCGTCTAGAATATAGTATACTGTATGCATCTCCTTGATATTGAACCATCTGAATCAGTGACTCAGTCTTGGTTCTCTTGCCTGACCTGTAAAGCATTGAATTGAGAGCTGATGAATAGTCTGGGATGGCTGTTATCAGGGGCAGCTGTGAGAGTCATTTATCATTTCAGAATAATGGAAGTGCACATTGAGGCTCTACATTATAATAGGGCTACTGTACATCTCAGCATCCGGCTATAACTCTGTCTCTCTCGCTTTGTGGCTGCTGGCATTGTGCTCCACCTGCAGAACAGGTTTCAAAAGCCAGTCCTGACCTACAAAAAAGGTTTTCTCAACCACTTTTTAAATATCAAATTGTTAAACGTCTAAAAACTCCTCGATGAAAATGTGAACATTTTGGCCCACGCTGTACAACATTGCATTATACAAGATAACACATGTTAAAAGCTATTACTTCTAGTGAACAATGGCATATCATTTCTAAGAACTATGTTGCATTGTTACTGAGTGTGCAAGAACAATCCACCCCATATCTGTTTACCAGCATCAGTGTGCCAGTCATCCATTATTGTCTGACGTGAAGAAAGAAGCTATTGGCAGAAAAGCAACACACACCACCAAGCTGTAATGTGATGGATTTTAAACTCTGACAACGACGTCTGCTAGCCTAGGAATCAATGGAGTTTGAAAACCGAAAGGGATCGCCTGAACATGGCCTGGTTATTTGAATTACGTTTCTGACAGATTGTGTTGTAAACACAAATCTCTGTGTGTTTGGCTAGAGTAAAAGATATAAAGCAAAATGCGGTTATGTAGTTTTTCTTTTATCTTAAATTTTTCATGCGCCCATTACTTAAGCTTATCGTGACAAATCCCTATTTACAGTAGCAGGTTGGCCTAGCGAGGGAAAACACTACTTTTTCTTTATGCCATTAAATAACCGCTTCCCCATATGATTTAGTGGAGCAAAACCACCGGAGTAGTCTAAACACAATTAATCACGCTCCTATGCACTCAATGCAGCTATAAGTGCTCACTTAGGCTTTTTCTATAGGAGGCGAGACACATGCAAGGGGGAAGTCCATTGTGTGCAGAATACAGGACTCGGACCCACTGCTAGCAAATGCCTCTGTGCAACACAGACCCACCGTGACACCAGCATGTGCCCGACAGCATTTATATGCATGCTCTAAACTGACACGCATTTAAAATGCAAACAAATGCACAAGTATTCACATACAACCAAGGCCTGAGAACACACTTCCTCATAGTCTCTCTCTCTCTCTCTCTCTCTGCCAGGGACAAAGTGGAGAGAACAGCAGCCTGTGGCTGCTGCTGTCAGTGGCCTAATGGGAGCACAAGCGCAGTTCATTGTTGCAGTCTCAGCAGCGTGTGCATGGGGCCCCGAGGAGCAAAGCCTGTCCAAGGGGAGGACATTGAGAAAGGGGAACAGTGTCAGTCAGAGGGGCTGGTGGCTCTCCCTCAGCCATGAGCAGCCAGTGGAGCCTTTGTGTTCTAACTGGGGGTCATTTGTAGTGGGCTGTTTGCATAGCAGGGGGGATAGCGAATGGCTCCGTCCTGCAAATATTTGGGAGCCCCATGTTAACTGTGCCATGTCAACATGCTGTAGCACTGATGTGCTGCTAATGGTACAGTAAGATTAATTTCCATAATGGTGGTTAGTAGTCTGTTTGTTTTAAGTGGGACCACTGCTTATAGTGATATGTCATATCTAGTAGTAGATATAATTATTCTTGTTGTCCCTGTAATCACTTGTAAGACACCTACTGTACACCACTTCTCAAGCTCATATGAGATTAATGCGATGTTGAACTTTAGTTAAACCCTTGACATTGTAGCTACTCACGCACTGATGATCTGGATATATATACTCGATATGAACCAAACGTAAATTATTTTATCCGTCTTTTATCTCAAAAATATAATAATGCATCTACAAAGAAGGTTTAACTATTTACCCAAAATTCTTTGGTCATACTGTATGTCTCTTGTGTGTACACAATGGTTCTATCATACATGAGTTCACATACAGTGGAAGCCAATGGTGATTAAAAGATAAACCCAGTTCATTAAAAGCAACCAGCAATACTTCATCAAACCTTTAGCGCAGACGTTTGTAAGGGATTTAACAAAAGTTCAATATAATGGTAATCTCATTTGAGCTTGAGAAGTGGAGGTGCCTTAGAGGTGATTACAGTGCGAAGGTAAATTATGATCTCTGCAATTATCTGGGATATGACATGCTGACTTGATAACCCTAATGACATGCCTCACACTGGTTAAACAGCACCAGGGGAGGCTACTGTGCCTCACCTTGTGTGTTGGTGAGTTCTGCTTGTGGCCTTGGGTTGCCTTCCAATCCCTCGCCGAGGCTCATTTACTGTAAACAGTGTTTTGTGTGTGTGTATGTGTGTGTGTATGTGTGTGTGTGTGTGTGTTTGCTGAATAATGCATGTGTCAGTGCACGGACAAGGTAAAGCCAGCCAGCGCATTTTAAATAAAGTCATCGGATTTCACTGTTGCTTCCCAAGCAGACAGACGAAACTGCACCCTTTGCTTTTGCGCGCACAGGCACAATATACTAACCACACATGAGTGTGTGTTAACTGCTGGGAAATGCAGAACTTGTCAGATAAATAAAGGTTTGACTGGTGGAGGAAATAAGGGGTGGGAGAACGAGACAGATTGAAAGGAAGAGCAAGGGAAACGTGACAATTGATAACACTATGGCTGGTGACAAGAGGGGTGGATTAACCAACCTCCTCCATTCTCCTATCTCTTTCACACAATAGTGGCGTCTAACCACAACCAACCCTGGTTTGTGTCTGTGAAGAGATGGAATACAGCCAAACAGGTATCATAGCTGCTCAGTGCTCATGATGCAGTACTTGTAAAGCCCACCAAGCCCAAGCACTATATTACAAAACAAAGCAAATAACTGATGATTTAAAGACTGCTATCTGCTCTGTACATTGACAATACATTTTCTTTAGAAGTCAAGGTCTCTATCATTTATTTCACACCTTCTAACAAGGGAGTGATAGTGAAGGTGGTGATTTTCAATATTCTGGCTCCAGTTAAAATGATTTTAAAGCTTAAAGGCATGCTTGTTGCAACCAGTTTCAGGGGATCACATCACCCAGTCAACTGAACAAGAATCATTACATGACTCAGTCATGCATTTGTGTGAGGGCAATAGCAAATGTGGCTCCAAAACAAATCTATTGGCGACACTGCAGCCATTTTGGAGACAACACTTCTGGATACAAAACAACTCTTCAGAAACTAATGGTTGACATAATGAAGACTATAGATCCATTTTGGACAGTCTGAATATGGAATGTGAGTTATGAGAGAAACAGGACAAGCAAACCGTGTGACGTTTTATAGATTTACCTTTGGATAGTACGCAACAGCCCCCATGTTTTCTTTTTGTAAGAGAGATGTGTGACACTTAATAATTCACTTTACGTGTTCACACATAATGGTGTAATGTGGAGGGGGTATTACCTTGCTGTAACAGTGACAGGAGATTGGTAGCGGTTTCTTAATGGTGTCCACACACAATGCACTGTACCCGCTTCTAATAACATAACAATGGGTGAGAGGCCTTGCTCCTGCACCTTCGCTGGAATAAAAGCTCTGTGGAGGCACAATGGCAGAGACAGAGGATGTGTGAGTGTGTGTGTAGGGGGGTCATGACACATTCCCATTTTAACGATTGAATAAAGTGCGGCTCTGTGGGCCTGCATTTAATGGATTCAAAGCTGACACTTTCCACCACTCACCCACAATAGGCCCGCTGTGGCTACAATACACCCACAGGGCGATATCTATCACCCACGGGGTGCTATTTTTCAGCATCACACAGCTGCTCCAGTCGTAAGCGTTAAATGAATATTGCGAGATTAAAATGTTTTAGCCTGGCCACTTAAAGAGAAATTTAATTTTTGTTTAACATGAGATTTTTCGACTGTTTAACATAATATATATATTATGAAAAATCTAAGGATGAACGATGATGGATGATGGATATGGCCGGCGAGTGACGGGTTACTTATGGGTGAACATCAGTGTTGAGGTAAGGGTGACAGGGCCAAGCTGAACACAAACAGTTCGTAGCAGTCCGCTGCTCATGAATGCACGTCTCCTGCACAACACAAAGGGCTTTTAGTCGCTGTGGGAGCTAGCTGGCTAGCAAGCGCTGTGATATGATACTGTATGTGCCCTGTGTCTGCCCCAGGGCTCCTTGCTTGTTACTGGCACCGGCCAGCCTGCAGCTGCCAGGGGGCCCAGCACTGGGCTCATTGTAAACTTTAAGAGTTAATTCCCTGGGTGAATGGCATCTGTAAACCATCTGCACTGCCGTTAATCACAGAGAATGGCCCCCGCCAAGAATCTCCTCTTGCCTTATTCAAATAGCTGTGCAGAGGCCACAAATACACAGGGGCCTGCATCACACTCACACACACACACACTCTTAATGTTTAGACTTCTTATTTGCTGTCTTTGGCAAACAACGGTAGGCATTACTCAAACTCCACTGGGTGCTTCTGGGAGATCTACTCACAAGTGGACACACGTGCACGCCAGCCCTCACACACACACAAACACACACACACACACACACACACACATACAGTATACACAAATAAACAGCAATACAGCAAATATGTATTATCTGATTTAATTAAATTAATCTTAAAGCAAGTAGATGATACTTCTGAGTTGCACCTTTGAGAAAACAATGCAAGAGAGACAGTAATAGATACTGTAGGCAAGCTAGAGAGAGGGAGAGACAGTCTATTGTGTCAGCATTTTATCACAGTTGAGTAGTTTTGGGTTCAAAGGTCAATCCCATTTTGTTTTCAAACTCAGTCACCTTGCCATAGTGACAGAGCTATCTAAAGCAGCATTGACTAAATCAACCACCCCATAGCCATAAAGCTATTGACCATCCAGAGCTACAACTTTATGGATTTATTGAACACTGTTTTTGCGGTCAACACAGCCTTTAAAAACACAATGTGCTGTTTATTTGACATTGACTGTTTCTTTTTAATTACATGTTTTAAAGAGATTCACTATAAAATTGAAAATGTTACACTTACAGATAAACCTCTGCTACCCTCTCATTATATAAAACTGAACTTTCAGCTCATATTACTGCACAGACAAGCTATAGAGGACATATTATACTGTGTCTAAAACATTAATTAGCGGACCTTTAAGATTCAGACTATATCCCAGCATGAAGATAAATTATCTTAGCGTTTTAAATTCCTAGAAAATAAATGTTCAGTGGTGACATACTGCAGTGTCGGCTACAGTCAGCTTAGCATTCAGTTAATACAGAATCCCAGCATGAGAGATAAATGTATTCAATGAATCGCTAAATACCTCTTAACACAGCCAGTGGAGGGTCAATAGTCTTTCAACAGAGTTCACCGTATTGCAATTACAGAGGGGATTTGCAACAATTTGGTTGGCATCTTTAGTACAAAGCTATAAAATTCACAATCCAAGCTTCTCTAAACTTAATCCATTCCATGTACTATATTTTGAGTTGGTTCTGATTTTAAATTATTTAGCATCAATATTAGCGTATACAATATAGTATATGCTAATGATTTTCAGATGATGATTTAAATTACTTTGTAACGCCTATTTTTGCAGTAATACATTTATGTTGAAAATTAAATCAGTTCAAAAACACTTAATGTAGTTACTTAAGAGATTTTAGTATTGCTGATCAGACTATCATAACTGAAACTCTACATCATCAACACTGCAAAATGATGCCATGCCCGATTTGGTCTGAAGTGAAACAGTAGACAGTGTAATGGCACACAGGGTAACAGAACAGTCGATTGACAGGAGATTGTATGACATTAATTCAAGATTTCATAATAAACAAGCTGTCAAACAAGCTGAGCTGAACGCTTCGTTTATTTTGCGAGTAGAATAAATGAGCAGCAAACAGTGGCGAACGCGATAGCTCGACGATACGCACATAAAAACAACCGCATGCAGTGTATGTTTCCACAAGGGCCTTTTCTTCTGCCAGATACATTTCTCTTCTCCCCAGATGACATGTGGGGCACAATGTCTGTTACACACAGCACGGGACGGGCAAGCAGAAGTGCCTCAATCCCAGTTTACCGCATGAGAGCACCCACAGGAGTTGTCATGGCAGCTGAGGTAATGCAGGAATGCTGAAAGCATTACCATATTACTTATAGACAGAGAGAGGAAGAGGAAGGGGGTCGCGGAGGAGAGAGAGAGGAAAGGGTGATAAATTTAGAAGGAGGGAAAAGGCAGAAGGAGAGGCACTATATTGGAAGAGGGAGAGCAGAGTAGTCACTTTGACTATACCCTGGGGTGGGGGGTGGGGGGGGGGGGCAGGGCTGTGAATGCAGAAGAATGATAGACAGGGATTAGGGGGTGGTGCCACTGAAAAGGAAATCCCGATACAGGGAGAGGGGCTGACACTTGAACAGAGCCAGTTGACAAGGCCAGTGAAGGGCTCGCTGCAGACCAGGCTTAAAGCTCACTCTCTCCAGGGACGGATGAGTTTGTGTTTCCTTCATTAGCCGTGCTGTGGCAACACAGTGACGCAACCAAATGGGATTTACACGCTCGTTAACTTTAGCGCCTATCTGTATTGTGTTGTTTATTGTGTGTTGTTTTTATATTTAGAACACTAAACCATTTGTAACTGAGTGTTGAGTTACATTTTACAGTGATTTATTTATTTTCTATCTGGAGAAAGACAATTTTAATAATATGTGTAACGATAATGTAAAACCAAGTTGGATTTCTTAAGTACATTTACATTCTAGTAGGCTATAATACTTTATTCCTACTTTATTTATTTATACTATTTAAATGCAATTTACACCCCCTCTTTGATGAAATAATATGTTCACTGAAATGAAAGGAAAACAAAGGCACAAATCCATTGCTCCATGACTTTGGCTGTAAAACAGTGTGTCTTTACTCATGCTAGTGTTGTTAACAGACCTTGACAGGAGCAGTGGCAGTAATAAAACTGTCGTATAGCTGACATTCAGAAGCTCTTAAATCAAAGCATGCACCCTGCAACAATTTTATTTTCTAGAAGTAAGGAGCAAGTATCTTTAAAAGAAATATTATTTAAGAGGATAACTCATATTACTGTAAGAATAGACAACCTTGTCACGAAACTAAAAGTACTTTATAAAAACAGTGTATCTTATCGGTGACATTATTCTCTGGAGGATAGTAGGTAGTATTTATGTGACTCAAAGCTAGTGAATGAATAACTCTTGACATAATAGTATGTTTATTACATATAACAAAGTGTTGTAGTGTCACAAACACTTTATGATATGAATGGACTATTTATGTTAGGGGTAGTGAGATAGATGAACACAGTGTTTACATATAAGCATACTGTGTACCTAATGGGTATAAACATACAATATATACATACTCATATTGTATACTGTCATATACAGTAAACTGTCATAGCTTACATTCAGGAGCTCCCAAGTCGACAGTCTCTACTCTGTCCTTTGGCATTAAGATGTGAAATTTCATAGCATGCACCTTGCTGCGCTGGGGAGGATTTGACTTTGAAGTGTAATTCAAAGTCTCAAGGTGTTACAGTTAAATTGTGCTTTGCTATCCTTTCCCTCTTTCAGCCACCCTTCTCTTTTTGAAGGGGAACTGGAATAGGCAAGCCTATTGGCCTGAATCCACCGAGCCAACCACATCCAATGCTGCAGTGGCAGCAGTGCTGTTTGGTGGATTCTATTGGAGGACTGGTGCCATCTTTTGTGGGCATCCAAGTCAAAAGAGGGAGGAGAGAGAAGTGCAGACCATAAGAGCAAAACATAAAGACATCCTTATACAGAATTTCATTGCATACTGTGAATCACTGTGAAGACAGATTATGATTTACATTTTTGGAAAGATTAAATTATTACACAATCCTATGGGCCCACCACTCGTGGGATGAACCGTGGGGGTCATATGGGTGGCAGTGAAGGTCAGGGAACTCGACGGACCAGACATTTACATTTACAGCATTTGGCAGACGCTTTTTTCCAAAGCGACTTACATGTAGTACATTTGTCAGTAGTTGGACAGGTTATATACCAGCAATTATAAGCAAATAATATTCTATATATTCTATATTCTAGCATAATGTCATTATATCTATTACCACACAGTCAACATATAAAATGCAATAGTTACTGGCCTAGGTAATAAAGTGCAATAAGTAATGGCCTAGCTAATACTTCCCGCTCTTACTAAATAAATAAATAGAGAGGTAAGAGCATAAGAAGTAAGTGCAGGGCTTCATTAGGAGTGCTAAGAGGTGGCGAGGTCGCTTGTCGAGGTACCAAGGTGAATTGTGAAGAGATGTATCTTGAGTCTCTTACAGAAGATGGGAAGGGTTTCCGCAGTTCTGACTGTTGCTGAAAGCCCGTTCCACCACTGGGGTACCAAGACGTAGAAAAGGCGAGACTTTGAGCGAGTCTTGAGGCCTCGTAACGGTGGCATTGCCAGTCGGCCAGCCAAGGTGGTAAAACGAAGTTCTCTTTTTGGGGCCTGTAACCAAACCATTGCAGACCTGGGCGGCAGAGGCTTGCTCTAGGGACGTGGAACGTCACCTCTCTGTGGGGAAAGGAACCGGAACTTGTGCGGCAGATGGAGCGCTACCAAGTAGATCTGGTGGGGATTACGTCTACGCACAGTCTCGGTCTGAGGCTGCTTGTTCTGGACACACATCGGATTGAAGAAGTCGGATTTGGGGTGTAGGATGGTCTACTGGTCTGGTTGTTTGACTCCCAGGGATTACGGTTCGGTGGCCTGTGGATCTCATCACTGCTCTTTGCAGATGTGGTCCTGATGGCATCATCGGTCCGTGACCTGCAGCACTCACTGGATCGTTTCGCATCTGAGTGTGAAGCGGCTGGGATCAGGATTAGCACTTCTAAATCTGAGGCCATGGTTCTCAGCAGGAAACCGATGGAGTGCCTACTCCAGGTAGGGAATGA
>JAODUG010016559.1:2059-15936 GCA_027564795.1 Aphredoderus sayanus | reverse complement strand
CAATAACGTCCGTTTCACTTACTTGAAGCTGTGTGGATCCATCAGTGATGTATCATGGGAAGGGTACACAGCAGTGAGGGGAAAGTGAAGAAATACAAAGAAATGGTAAACAGAGGAGAAAGAGAAGTATGGCGGTAGAGAGTGCTTTTCTGTCTTAAAGGAATAATTCCATGAAAAATAAATAGTTATGCCGATGTGACTTGGAGAAGTACCTGGTCTGTAATGGCCATAGAAGGAAAAGAGGTGGACAAACAAGAAAATGAGAAAAGTGCATAGTCCTCACAGTTTGTAATGCCCCTATGAGGATGTGACCACCCATAGTCATCTACCGTAGTATTCACAAAAATAGGCTATAGAAGCTAAGGAAGTTAAGTTGATTGCCAGTATGCAAACCGCAAGTAAAAGTTACATTTTTAATACTTATTTAATCTGCCTCATAATCCTCCTGTAGTGGGAAGAACGGCTGCAATTTCGTGTTAGAGTAACTCTGCATTCATGAAATAATACATGCTACTAGATACATACAGTATGGCTGATTAGCGGGCAGGGACAGCTGCATGTGCTGTAAACACTTCATTCATGAAATAATATGCATTTGTGGATACATATGGCTGGTTATCAAAACATTGTATCTGCTGCCGTGCCAATGTTGACCCCCGATTCAGCCTCCCGTATCCCTAGTCTGAATGGCAAGCACAATGAATGAGCAATATAACTCCTTGAAAATGCTGTGGACAATAAAAAAAGGGCTTCTGGTTCAAACCGATATGGTTGCACCACTTTGTTAGAGGCAGTATTGTCTATGACAGCTCAACAGCAGCAAAGTTGTAGCCTTACATCAGCACAGAATGCAGAAGAGGGGGTGGGGTGAGCAGTGGCTCGTTGGATTTAAAGCAACAGTCACCGAAAGCGACGGTTTTCTGAGAGCATGTTAAAAGTGGGCATAATAGGGTGCAATTCCACATAATCTATGTGGTATTTTCACCTAAACATGTCAAATACCTCAATGAACTGTGTCAACATTTGGAAAGGGGCATGGAATATCCACTTTAAGAGTTTTAGCCCTTTAGCCATACAGTAGCATGACAATCTTGATTGAAAGCTTTGACAAAATAATAATCAAATGTGTCAGATCCCGAGAGGAAATAAAGTGATATTTGTGTTTCCTTCAAGTCATTCCAATATATTATTAGTCTCCAAAGATTGTGGAGCAACTATCATTTACAAGTCTACAAATGTTACTATCACAGCTGTTCTGATGGTGTGGGAATTCAATTCAAGAGCAGGCAATAAAGAAACAAGACTTCACATTCAGCTTCCAGTGAACCAAGGCTAACACTTCAAAGTGTGGCATGGGATGCATTGCCAGGAGCACAATTTGCTCTATACAAAAAACATTTCTGCTCCACTATCCCACTCTGTGCCTTATTCCTGTTACATCAGCAATATGAAATGTTGTTGATGTTGTCATTGCTACAAAAATGTTATATTCAAAATTACTGTAAATGTAAAATGTTGACACAAAGCCTATAGGGAGCAGGTTAGTGTAGTGATCTGGGTGTTTTCCCCCAAGAGCTGAAAAGCAGGCAGGAAAGACCTACCAAATGCCTACTGTAACCTTCACCTTTGCACTTACTGTTCGTCAATATGATTTTTTTTTATTTAGAATTTTTACATAATATTGATGAAAACAAATGCAAGTACTGTATTTGAAGTGCCAACCTTCCACATGCTGGCCTCCTTCCCATAGACAACAGCCATGTTGTCCACCTTGTTCTGCTGGACAGCCAGCCTCTCTGTCTCATTGAGCTCCTCGGCCACAAACCCCATGAAGGAGTTGTCAGGAGTGTGGGCTGCCAAGGACAAACGCAGTATAGTCAGGAACGCAACAGCAACAAATCAAGTCATGTCTCAACTTAAGCGGTAAAGGCTGAAGGCAGAGCCGTGGTGGGAGCGCTATAATTTGCACAACAATTCCAGAGAACAGAGAGAAAAGCCAGCATCTGAATTTCGTTTTATGAGCCACGGCTTCTTTGTGACACAAAACAGAGCCATGTGTGGGTATGGCATATGAAAGGGAAAAATCCACCATAGTGGCGGGTGTCAAGTGGTTAGAAACACAAACACAAACAGCACTTCCAGTCCATTTTCCAGACCGAGATGAAAGCTTGACATCTTGCAGAGTTAAGCTGGCAGTATAGCGGTAAGGGTTTTCAAAACAGCAAGATTGCCACAAAGCAAATCATTATGAGTTAAGCAGCATGAGCAGTATACACACACACACACACACACACACACGTTTCCATTGCATGCAGTGAAGACAATGGAGGAACATCCAATTGGCGAGTTGTACTGTAGTTGCAGGTGCTTGCGTCTTAACGTCTATGTCCCATATGCAACTCTGTATGTTTACACATACAGTATATTATTCATTGTGTAGATGCATGGTTTGCACTATACAGTAGGCATCCATGCAGGATCAGCAGTTGTCTCTTAGTGGTCTGCGCAAGCATTTACAGTACACACACACCCCCCCACACAAAGCACTAATTTTGAATTACAGTAGAATTCAGATGTAGGCCTACATTTTCAATAGCTGGAGGTCTGCAACAGTGGCTCTCAAAGTTCTTGTACCCCCACCCAATTTATTCTGTACAGTGTGTTCTTCTGCTGCACAAATGTAGTTACACACACCAAAAGTACTTATTGATTGTAATTTAGATACACAAGATAATAAAACTAAATCCAAAAGATCCCCTGCAGAAACACAAACCCTTGGTTAACTCAAGCTGTTTGTGCATGGTCTATGTATAGGGAAACAAGCAAAAGTGCACATACGAAACATGGTCATATACTGCTTGCAGTTGAGGTTCCAGTATCCCCAGTTGGTCCTGTAGCCGTGCAGTGTGGCGTAGTCCTCATGGTTATAGGCTGGCTCCGTGCCAAATGTGTCAATTACTCTGATGTGGCACCTGAGACACGAACAAGAGAGGACGAACCCCAAACCAACTTTATTATTGCACACAAATCCTTAATGCATTTTAAGCTAATAAATAAAACTGAAAATATAAAGCAGGTCAATATGCAACTATATAAACAGCATACCAATGTACTGTATAAATATGTAATTAACAGTGAAAATATGTAAAACTAGATAGAAACATTTTTTACATTTTTAAATAAAAATCTCTCAATATTTTTAAAAGGTATCCTGTGACCCTTGATAAATCCTCCGGACTCTTTTGGGGTCCCTACCCACATATTGAGCACCATTGCTCTACAATCCCATCTTGCCTTTATTTCAGAATTCCATCATAACGACAAGATCAAAGAAACCAGTAAATTCACATCAAAGCCCTATCATGTTCTATAAAACTGCATGTCAAAAAAACAATATCATTACGGATTATGAGAGCCAGCTCAGGACTACAGCCCTGCCCTGCCTTAGATTGCTCGTAATGCCATCTCTGCAGATGGATGACCCTGTTTCCCGCCTTGCATTCTCTCCTATCCTTGCCCGCAGAGAGCAGGCTTTAGACAGGCCTCCAGGTGAAAGGGATGTGCCTTAAATCACCACATTGTTAATGCCCATGAGCTCCCACCCAGCCTCTTGAGAAACAACCCAGAAGAATGGTGTGTGCCTCAAGTCTGAGGAATGGACTAATAATACTGCTCTACAAAACACAGATACAAAGACACAGTAGACGCTCTTTACATAGATGGGATGGAAACGCTACAATTGTTTAATACCCTGATATTGTTGAAGCTGCATGTCAATAGAGAGGAACTTATATTGCTTTACCAGCACAACAGAAAGGCATCATAAATTAATGTTGTGTTAATGTCTCAACAGCAGACAGACCGAATCGAAAACAAATTAAACAAAGCTATTGGTTTACAGCATTACATTTCATGGAGGGTAGTGTCGGGGGGCGGTAATAATATCATCATCACACCAATTATCTGCACTGCATATACTGGGTGGGTGACTGAATCAATATATGTAAACTAATCTGAAGAGATTCATTAATGTCATGGCATTTCACCAAGTATAAGACAGCTGACCAAGGATGGTAATCAATAGAGGATATTGGTGGCAAGCATATGCCAGGTCTAGAGCATTTGGTTGAAAAGAGTTTAAAAAATCTGAATAATTCATGGTAAAATGTGTCCGCCTTCTGTTTCTATTTAAACAAATGTGCCCATTATCTGCTTATGTATTACACAGATGGTACACAGTGCCATCTACTCTACACTATAGTGCAATATAATTATTAGAACACCAGAGATAACTCAAATTTCCAAGAGAGAAACAGCCAAAAACGTAACCATACCTTTACAGTCCTATTATTTTAGTGTTTCGATTTTTGCATATAAAACAAGCTTTTTGAAAACTGTATGATGCCATCCTGAAAAGTGGTACCCACGTAGTGCATCTAACAAAACCACTTTATATAACCAAAATGTATCTATATTTTAGTATTTCTGCAGCAATAGTACCATATGCCTGCTGTGTTGACACAGGGTGCAGCTACAGTAGCTACACTACTTACAGCAGGTAATGTTATTACCTGCTGTAAGTAGTAACATTTTTTTTTTTAAATAGCTTACACTGAGTTATTCTGAGTTATTCTGTTCCTCGAGTATGTGAGTAGGGACAGAATACACATTATATTGTAACTACAGTAATAGAGATGCATTATAGACAACTCATTAGCTTAACATCACTTCAGTTGTAAAATAAAACATCACATTTATTAAAATCCATTACATTCCATCTGAACAAAAGAAAGAAAGCTAATTATTCTATCTTGATAATCTACATTGTTGTGATTCTTAAAGATGGTGTTGCTGAGAAAGTTTGGCACTTGGCACGGCATCAGAGGAATTAACATTAAACCAGACGCTTTCTATCAACTCACACCTGGTTCACCAACCCTGTCTAGAGAAGCTATATGGATATTCACAGCTTTTGCTGATTTATGGTAGAGTTGCCAGGCCTCTTAGAACTGCCAGCCAATAAAATGACAAACAAAATCAATTTCTGATATTGACAAATGCAGCATACTTACAGTACTACTGTATACGCCAGAGGTAAGGATTCACTTCAAGCTGAAGCATTATTTTTATACAGTGAAGTATTAATATTTGACTGACAGGCTACGGTACAGTAATGGATTGAACTTACACATGCATTGTGTCCTTTTGATTTTATGGTGATAGAAATGATCCGAGACACTGAGTATTAACCCTTAGGATGGGTCCATAGCATCAGTGGGAACTTATGACTATGGCCAGAACTTATAAAGTAAAATGTGAACACCAGCATGTCAAGACAGAATACTGTACATACTAAACTCGTATGTGTTTTAGGAAAAGCAAAGAGTTTCTTAGCAGCTCAAGTAAGTAAATATAGCATTATAAGCCACCTACTCACTCGTAAGCCAAGTCATCACAATATAGCCTAAATGCAAAATAAATATTAACTAACCAACACAAAGCTCCTTGACTTCTAAAGTGCTACTGTAAATGTAAAAAATGTATACAACAACTGACTAGAATATAACAAAATAGGAAAGTCTGCATGGTGGAGTAAGTATTGCTGGAGAATATTGAACTCGTCATTACATACAAAAACACTTCTCACTTCGATGCCATAGGGTGCTCCCTCATACTGGACATGAATGGCTACTGCTGGGATAATGTTGTGTGGTGCATTCTCTTCCCATTTATAAACCCATGGCTGTGTAGAAATACCAGATTTGCCCCCCCCCCCAGCACACACACAGAACTAAGGAAGTAAGATTCACTGAATTTCTAAAACGTGTATTAGCTTACCATCATTGACTCCACCTTTAATACACATCATGAGGTGAATGAGGGAGAAAATATACTAGAGAGAGGTTAGAGACAGACGTTATTAAAAATGACAAAACTGACAAGAGATCAAATACATACTTGTGCTTTCTCAGCGACAGTCCCATGTGCTGCTTCATCTGCTGTAAGCCGTGGTAGTCTGTGTAGATGAGGTCAAAGGGCAGAGGTCCTGTCAGCGGGCAGCTCCCTCTCCCTGGTGGAACCCCTAGAAACCTTAACACAGAGGTCACACCTGGCTCAGTACACAATTAAAAAGGAAAAACCAAGCTAATTTTAAACTGGACCACAGTTTCTATACACAAGTGAACCAAATCTATTGAGATAAGAAGATTTCCTTTGTTTAGACTCCAGTCCCAAATGTGTCACACATGTTCTGCAATGCTACAGTATATATTGTATTGGACCTGTAAGTTTTTACACTAAAATCACTAATTTACACTAAATTCACTAACAAAAGACTTAATATTGTGAAATAGTGTTACAGTAGGTGTGGTAGCATTGCCAACATCTCCACCATCGCTGTGAAATGTTATACAACCACTACTGTGTTTGGTACTTCCATCTTGTTTTCTCGCTTTATTTTGTTATGGTTGATTTTAGATTTTAAATGTCTACAGCATACCGTATGTCAGAATTCAGGAAGGTATCTGAATATAGACCATCGTGGGCTGGAAGCAGAGAGTTGCGTTGTTGTGTCCACCCCACAGTTGTCAGTGCCTATACAAAGCTGACATGCAGCCCCAGAGCTTCGTAATAAATAGATGCGTGTAGCCTGTATCCACTGCTAGCGTCATGCACACTGTTCTAACCTACAGCACTGCTACTGCCTGACCCCTGTAGCCCTCTGGAGATCAATGCTCTAAAAAAAAATCTCAGTACAGTGTACTCTTATTTGTTATTTTTTGGTAACATACAGTAAATGGTTTTGCTCAGTAAATAACATACAGTACCTAAATAAATAAAAAACAAATTGTTTTTATTCGGTTTTTATAATTCAAGTGAATTATCTTTTGAAGTGATGTGAAAAACAGGTACGATTAATGTATGCCTTAGAAATATGTTTAACAGGGCTAAGAACCACAGGCTTAGAAATCCAATGCAATTCCCCTGAAAAAGCCTGGAGTCATCCAGGATCGCCTGGATAGTTCTCCATGTGTATAGGATAGAAATGCAGAGACAAAAACACACAATAAACGACAGAGAGGGAGCGAGAGTGGGAGAGACAACACAAGTGTATAAGCTGAAGTCAACACTACCTGTCGAGTCTCTCAACACTCACACATATATAATGTATTCAAGCCATTGAGTGTAATGTGTTTGTGGTGGACTGAGAGGGGTGGAATCTGATAGCCTTCTTTTGCTACATGAATAGATGTTCTAGGTATTATACAGTACTGCATGTGTATGTGCACACTCCTACAGTATGTATTGCTCACTATTGCTTAGAGATACAGTAAAAAAAAATCTGAATAATGGTGAACTGAAGTGTGTATAAATGTATTAAATTAGGTGAGTACAAGTATTAATTACTATACAGTTGCAACTCACAAGTAATGCAAATGGGTGAATTTTTACATAAAGTCTATAGCGGCTGCAGTAGCAGTTTCAACCTGTGTCCTTCAAATGATTACCACTGTGTACAACTGTGTAAACAAGATATTTTGCTTTTGGATGCAGGCATCTGTCGTCCTTGATTTTTCTTAAATGTCCAATGATCAAGGACAAAAGAAACAGCTAGCAAAGGCTTTTCTATGGTGCAAGACCATCAGCGCAGCATTTCAGAGTTTAAAAATATGCAAATTTGTGTTCGTTTTGGTGGGAAATTACAGCCTTTTCTAAGCCTTGTGCCTTTCAGGGATGGTGATCAAAGCAGTTTTCAGAAAAAAAAAAAAAAAAACACAAGCTTGACTTAATTGGAGGAGAAAGTATTAGTTTACTATCAGTCCCTTAGGCCTGTTGCAGTGCAGAAACACCTTGCACTCAAATTAAGAGTAATTGTTCAAGTACAGGTGTGTAATTTCCAAATACTGAAATAATAAACCACCAGTAAAAACATGATGGTAACATATGTTATACAAGGCCTCCAGGTGAAAGTGATCAAACACAAAAATATCACATTATAAATAATGTAGTGACTAAGTTGCATTCCTTCCTTCATTTAAGTTTGATTTTATGCATTGAATATATAGTATGATAAATGCATTGAATCAACAGAACGGGATACAGTCACACATTTTAAACGTGCGAGAGACAGAAACTGTTTAACCACTTATGTTTAGGACATGAACAAAGAAACAGAGAAATTACCACTCAATACCCAAAGACCAAATTATTCATTAATATTGTTGAATTTGGTATTTTATCAGCATCAAACATTTACCATCAGAGTTGATTACAACCATGCCAACTGAAAACAACTTGTAATAACGTACAGCAAGTACAGTAAGAACACTGGCATCCACAAATCACTGTAAATATCAGTGGTGCTCCAACCCAGAGAATCAGAAAAAATAAAAGCAGGGCTTCTGGTGAATAAACCTCAACATTGCTCCATCCTTCACCACAATATAAACTGACCTGATAATAATCATTAAATGCAGTGACCCTGTCCCATACGGAGTTTAACAGAGACTCCACGTTGATTCAGAGTGGCACTGCATGTTTTCTAATGAGGTGAAAGTGCAGCAGTTAGCTACTGCTGTCAGCGGGGACAGGAAATTGAGGGTTGGCTGAGAAACACAATAGACCCTGCAACCAAACTGCAAGAAAACGATGTTGACTGAATTTTAATAATAGGTTGCTGCAGCAGCACATCAAAGGAGCATGTTTTGATGTTGAAAAATGATTGGCAGTCTCTCTTTAGATAAAATAAAGTGTGACTAACCGCAATGAAAGTGGCTCTGCAAACAGCAAGTTTGTTTTCATACCAAATGAGTCTTCTTGACAATCACTTTAGGCAACTGCTACATAGCATAGAAAAGTAATTGCCCGTTCACAAACCTTGGATCCTCTCACAAATACACACTCCTGGGCATCCAGCCCCCCCCCCACACACACACACAATTGATTTTCCTGACCACACCTGCGCAACAAAACCTATCGATCTGGCTTTGAAGCAGATTTAGACAGCACTGCAAACTTGTGGAAATGGGAATGGCAGCCAGTTCTCCTATAGTAGATACTAGATAGGATAATGAGCAAGGCTTCTAGCTGCATCTGTCAAAAGTACAGAAGCTGTCACTTCAATGCCTACGCAAACAAAGGAGCTCTTTACTAAATCACTTACACGCATAGATCCGAAGCACAGTCAAGAAACTTTTATGGAGCGTATTCAGCCAAAATCTAAAGCAATACAACACAGTCGACCTGTGTCAACACAGAGCAAAATTAAAGCTTCTGTGCAGCAATGTACTGGTCTGCCTCATCTTGTTATGTGTGGACTGTTATGGTCAGACAGGGTGATGCGTTACCAACAAAACAACAATTGCGTAAGAATTCATTTCAAGCCTGACTGCACTGAAAGTATACTGATTTGTCCTCGCAGTGTTTCGCCGAGTGGCAAAACCTTTCTCAAAATGAAAGTGACATTTGTCCAAAGTGAGTATGCGACTGTATCACATAATCCATTTCTACAAGAATTAGGGGCAAAGCCAATGCATTTAGGTATTCCTTTCTGTTCTGTAAAAAAGGTTAACAGTTAAAATAGACAATCAAAACTGGAAAGGTTATGCAACCAACAAAGGGGCATATTGTAAAACTGTAACAATTTCAATACAGTGTAGATGGAAATCTGAAATATAAATTAAAATAAAATCAAACAGAATTCATCATTTGCATGTACCTAGTCCTACAGAACATCTGAGGCTATTTGGACTTGTGAGACCACTACTCCCTCACACAAAGTGATGACGGAATCCAACATGTTATTGAGGGTTCATTTTGATGTGGGTTTGACGTAAAAGCAGATGGTATCAAGTCCAGGTCTGCCTCTGTCTGTTCAGACAAAAAGATGATACATGCTATATTGGACTACAATATTGTTGGAAAGATGTGCATCCACCACTGTATGCCAATAAAATATTAACAAAAAGGTACAACCGGGAATATTTGAGTTCTTAACAATTCTTAAGACTTTAAAAAGGGAGCTATTTTTCTTCTGGAACAGAATGTGGGATGTTCCATTTTAGCTTTGTCTCTACCTGAAAACACATAAAAATATTATTAACTGTATTTAATTTTGTAATGAATTAATACACAGTCCAATGCAGGAGATATGGTGATAGGAGTCAAGCAGGGACCATGAACTGACAAAATATTTAATGCTGAGGCTTATAAGCAGAAGTACGGCAGGCAGAGTGCATAACATGAGCCACTGCTGCTGTGTGCAGATATTTAATTAGATATATGCAAATCCCTGAAAACTTCAGGAGTGAAGGGATTAAAATTACAGCTATAGAGCTAAAGTGAACATCTGTACACAAAATAATGCTGATACAGTATTGAGACACACGTATGGTTTGACTCACTATGTATAACATACAAGACATGCTCAGCTTTTGAAACATGCTTGGAAGTATAACTAAGAAAAACAGCCTTGTGACTTCAGAGAAACCGCTAGGTCTCAGAGTGAGTAGAAGAACAGAGGAAATGAAGAGATTATTAGAAGAGAGGATGGGAGGTGCGAGGCTAAAACCACTTGACACACAGCGGCAGGCACAGTGGCTGTACTCCACAGCTGGTTACTACAGTAGTTCCCCCATCTCAGAGCCAAACGGAGGGGAGGGGAAAAGAGAGAGAGATGAAGAGAATGTCAGACAGACAGACAGACAGAGAAGGAGCAACTGTACGCGGTATATGCGAGAGCGGTATGTGTCCAGTGGAGAGAGGAATTGGCCCAGGCAGATGCCAGGGCACGTATGACAAGGCTGAGCCTTGGGTCTAGGAGTTCAAGGAGGGCTGGACAGAGCCGAGAGCTCTCAGCGGAAAGAGAATAACTTGGGCAGAAGAGAGTGTCAATGTGCCATTATGTTGAAAACCTGCCTGGCTCAGGCGGAGGGAGCTGGCATGCTAATCGACCCCAGGAGACTGCAAGATAGCAGGAGAAAATATAAACTCAGATGCTGCCTCCCGTTCCAAGCACAATCCCTGCGCCTCTTTCCAGCACAAACAGCTGATGTGCCCCGTTCTGATGTGCCATGTCATTTGTGCTGAATTTTCTTCCTGCTGAGGCTTATTTATTTTTTTGTCCTGAATATTATGTACCAGACGCGCTTTGACATTATATTGGTGTATTTGTTTTGTATATAAAAAGAACATTTGAACATAATGTGATGATGTAGAGCAGTGGTTATCACCCTGTGGGTCAAGACGTATTTGATTATATTTAATCAGTAACAGAAGAGCTTGGCAAAGAGTAACGTTCTGCGTGGGGGTCACAGATCAAACGCCGTATGATCTGTGATTTTGATCTGTAATGTTTCATTATCCAATGGCTCATCAAATTGAAGACCACACTAAAGAAAATGTAAAGAATACGACTGCATGCTTGTAGCTCTGTCAAGGTATAAAGGGCGGCATATGGTTAATAAAATAAGCCAGAATGCCACCTTAAACAACCATACGCTCTATAAAAACAGTAAAAGGAAATACTACCTGACCAAGAAAAAGCAGTGATGAAACATACAGTACAGACGCACTAGAAATATTACAGCACCAGCTCTCATTAACCTGCTTTGATCAATAGCCCCCTTAGAAAAATACAACCAACCATAAAACATTAAACAAATGCGTGCACATTTTAAAAGAGAGATCTCAAAGAGAACCACTGCCGTAGAGCTCTGAAGAATAATACAAAGATAATCTGATTGGATTACATCATTTTCTGTTTGGGACTTAATGTAAATGCTTTGGGGTTTTTCCCCACAATGTTGTTGTGTGTACTGCCACATATAGTAAATGCACTGTACAAAGAATGTGGACACTTGCACGTATACACACGCTAACTTTAACAGCATGGCGGGTTTATTCCTACTGTAGTTGAACTGAGAGGAGGAGAGTAACTGTAATGGGAGGGCTAGTGGGTAACAGCCTGACACCACCTGTGCCTGGGAGCATAATTAGTCTCTGAGGGTGATTTGTAGTTGTCTGAGGCGCATCAACTGCTTTACAGGTCTCTGTTCTCACAGAGCCTATGACTAGTAGTGCAGTCTGCAGCAGGCGAGTGCAGGGGTGTATGTGATTCCACCCAACATGCTCTGAAGGAACTCTTGAGGTTTCTACTCAAGTCTTTATATAGCTAGAAAATATCTATACAGTAGACTGATCTTAAGGGTACAGGGTCAGGAGCACGTGGAATTGTTCTGTTAACCGATATGTACGAATTTTGCACTGTATGCATTAGACTACACAGAGTGTGCCAATAGTACTCAAACCTACATATAGCCCAATATAGCCTAGAGCAGTGGTTTCCAAAGTGTGGGTCAGGACCCCCCGGTGGGTCGCGGGACACAGAGGAGGGGGTCACTACTGTATATGACTTTCAGAAATGAACCCTCCCACTGTTAATCCTATGGGTCACAGTGACCCGGTACACTCGCCAGTAGCGGGCACAAACCACAACACGGACCTATGGCATTTTGCGGTTGGCTCCCTCTGCTGGTAGTCTACTGAACTCCTTAAGACAGCGGAAGGGTTAAATATAATTAAGAAATGATTAGAGTTAGAATAGTTTTGCCATAATTGCTAGTAGTAGTACAGTCTATACATTACTTTGATGTATTCTGCTACTAGCCTATATATAAATACTATAAAATAATGTTATGGCTGTTATGCTTCTACCTCCTTTGGGGAGAGTTGGGGGGAGAGGGGGGGTAGCGAGTCTCTGGAACTGTTATTTTGGGGGCCGCAGGCTGAAAAGTTTGAGAACCTCTGGCCTAGTGAACAAAAAGAACCTAGTATGCTGCAGTGTTACAGATAACAACCTGTACACAGTACACAGTTCACACTGGGAAATAGCTGAGATTTTCTCATTTTTAATACTTCTACACATTCTTCTAGTGTAACCATACATGCACACCACCAGCTACAAAGCGACAGACAGTCATTAATGTCAATGAGCGCAAAGATTTAGTATGGTATTTTGGCTTACTGTACATTTGGAAGACGGCCAACTTTGAAATGACTACATAAGAAAAAGCAAGAGCTATACTAAAAACATTAATATAAATATCAGATTAAGAAGGTTTTGATTGTGTCTGGAGAAAGGTTTTTCATTTTAGTTGGTTTTTGTTTCAAATAAACTTCATTGGAGTAGTTAAGGCCTAAATATGGAATATTCCTGTAATTTAGGCTTCAGGAAATGTATTGGGCTACATTGTGTTGGTACAACATCAAGAACACATTGGCAAAAGCATATTTTGGCTCTGTGCTGCATTGATGCACTGCAAGTTAAACCAGAGAACAGAGGAGTTGATGGAACAATGGTACAGTTCTTCCAGGGAGAAGAAAGACAGGCTGGCAGAAATAGTTAGAGAATATGCAATATGATACATTTACTTTGACTTGACATGTCTGTGGAATTTCCCCACCAGCCTGAACCCTCACAATCGGGTCCCTGTGGGAGTCCGGGGTCCTCCCGTTCACCAGCTCAGTTCGAGATGACAGCACAGAAGGGCTAAATGGCTCTCTCTCTCTGTGTGTGTGTGTGTGTGCGCTTCTGTGTCTGTCTGTCTCTCCTGGATTGACAGCTGTATGTGCCCCTTCCTCACTGCCTCCCCTCAGGAAGAGAAGACTGGTGATATTCCCACCAAATGTGATGTCACAGTGTCTTGAGTCTCCCCATCGCATGCTCCAGGCAGCAGGATGGGAGATACTGTATAGGCAGCACTGCTGCTTAACAAATTAAAAAGTGCTTGAGATGCCAAAACAGAGCTCAAATAAATACAGTAAATGTTCATATACAACATATGAAATACAAAAAGGTCATAGCGGTATTTCAATAA
>JAODUG010016549.1:0-21222 GCA_027564795.1 Aphredoderus sayanus | reverse complement strand
GATAGCTTGCCTCAACGTAATTGGTCCAAAAGTTTGAAACATGCTAAACATTTTTACTAATTTACTAAAATGCAGTCCTAATGATGGACATATGAATTGAAGTATCAAGTCGATCTGATGGTGTTTAAGGGTCTACTAAGTCTGAAAACAGTGCTTTTGCTACTGTGTACAGACACCTGCTGGTTAGATGCAGCTGTGCAATGCCCAACCTTGGTAAATCTATATACATTCAGTATGTATCACGTGTTTTTTTTGTTTGTTTTTTTGGTGTGTGACGTCAGCCATTCGATTTCTACAGTAGGATTAGAACTCATTGCTATAGCACTACTCCTTGACATTGACTCACATACAGTGCAGGCAGTGTCAGAGCTAGGAACCATTTCTAAAGATAATAGCATTTCATACATGTCAGGGTCAAAACTCCAAGAATCCCCCCAAATGGGTCTCAGCCAAGAGGTTGTAAGGCTCGCGGTCTCTTGCCTTCACCGCTCAGAGAAAGTAATGCCCGTGAATGACACTATGAAACAGTCAGGTCTTTCCAAGACGTTTATTCAGAGAATTCTGACAAAGAGAGTAAAATGCTTCATTCTTGTGCTGTAGTTTGTTCCACTTGCCCGAACACCTTCTTCTCTAAGAAGTAAAAGTTGTCCCAATGTTATTTATTAATAAATAGAGCAGACATAATAAGACATAATGATCAAATTAAAAGAATACAATACTGAATGTATGATGAAGACAAAGTAATTAATAAAAGAATAAATGGCAAAATCCAAAATGTCAATGCAATCCAATACAGACCACCTGAAACACCATGAAAAAACATGTAGTCATGCACATTCATTTTATTAAAGTATTCTTTTTCTTTTTTTTAACTAAAATCCTCAGCAAGAGTCTGACACCATTATGGGAATCACTCCCTAACTAAAGGACTTTGTCCCTCCTGTTGTCAGGTGTTCAAGCGGCACAACCCAGCCACAGCGGAGGAGCAGGAGATGATGGAGAACCTGTTTGATGCTTTGTGTTCATGCCTCATGCTGGCAGCCAATCGGGACCGCTTCCTCAGAGGGGAAGGCCTACAGCTCATGAACCTCATGCTCCGGTGAGAGGAACTGCTACTGTGGGAACTATGGGAACGCTTCATATGGTCACACAATACTCCAATTTTTTTGTTTCAGCCTATCTTATACTGCCCAACATGTCATCATGAAGGACATAGGTCCTATGTGATGTAGGTTGTGGATAGCGCAGTTCACCTACATGTCATTATACAGTCTAAGAACTTCTTTTTCTGGGGGAAAGTACTTATTGAACCTTTAACATATTGATATGTTAAACCATGCTTGGGTGATATTGATATATCACTAACTGCAGTAGTAATTGCAAATTGCAAATTGCAGTTTGAACAACATGAGTAACATGTGTACAAGCACCTTGTCATTACTGCTTTCCTTCCGTTATTTTGAATCCAGAGAGAAGAAGATGTCCCGAACCAGTGCACTGAAGGTCCTGGACCATGGCATGATTGGGCCAGAGGGATCTGATAATTGCCATAAGTTTGTAGACATCCTGGGCCTAAGAACCATCTTCCCGCTTTTTATGAAAACGCCCAAGAAGATGAAGAAAGTGGGTGTGGCAGACAAGGAGCATGAAGGTGAGTCCAACTATATATATATCATTTCTCAATAGCAATATGTTAACTTAATATGCTTATTGGGTCAAGTCTAAGGCTATTATTGCTTCATAATTATGAAGCCAACATTATTATCTTGTAAACCAAAACTATATGAATGAGTATTTTATGCTCTCACTTATGCTTGCACTCAATAAGTGGCATTTGAACATAAAAGTCCAATTGGCTTTGCATGACTTGTTTTTAGAGTCTAACAATCTACATATGTCTAAATATTCATAGAATCACAATGGAATTTGTATTGATGTACCAATTTTGTGTTGATACAACATTAATTTAGCTGGCTTGGTTGCTCTCGGCTCTATTCTTCTGTTAATGTTAGAGTTTTAGTTTGTATAATTTTGTATTGAGCTGTATACTATAGGAGTGTCTATTGAAAGGATATTTGAGTAGGCCCGTCTAATTGAAATTGGCTGTAAGAATAACAATACCATAGATTTATTAATAATTAAACCACTTCAGATTAAGTCATTAAGATGTAGAAACCTCTTTCTTTTGCTCTCTTCCTTCCATACCTTCCTCATTAAAGCAAGAACAAATGTCAATCCCATTGAAATCATTTTGTGATTTTTAGTATTTTGTTTACGTATTAGGATACACAATGCTAAAACATGAATTCAAAACAAATGAAAGCAAGCAGTAGATGAAATATTCTACCGTTTATCTTGTGTTTTTATTAGTGTAGGATGTCATTATGAGTGAAATGAGATTGCATGAAAGAAACTGGTCTCAACCAGTTGCTATATTTATGTGGCTAATGATGCAAGCGACTGAGAAAATGGGAGCAAATAACCGATTTACATGTCATAGATACAGCCCTGTTTATGTAACGGATTTAGAATTTGTTTATAACACCTTTGTCCTATAAATTATATATAGGACCTGAACATTTCTATAGGGCTCTTAACTATACCTTGATTTCTGAAGTAAGGATGTCCTAGAACTAGGCTAGATTAATTCCTGTGGCTATCCAGAAAATGAAACAGGTCATTCATTTGCTTTTTCTCTAAAGAGTCCGATTTCACACACTGAACTGGAGATTAGTCAAATTTTTTTTTTTACAATTATCTGTGTTGTTATCATCATTTAATCTAATCCTTTCATTGCCGCATTTCAGAGGGAGAGATTTGCTGGTAAATCCCCGTGTAAAGACACTGTTTGTTTCTTCATCTAATAGATTTGTTCATGCTCTCTCCCTCTGAAACATTTCTTATGCAATAGGAAATTATCCTGTGACACGTGGTTGGCTTCATTACAAAAACCTAGACAGTATGTTTTCTGGAGAAGCCCCCATCCCCCCTGGAGAACCCCACATTTAGTGTGTTGTTGCCATGTGTCCACTCTGGTGCTCCAGTTTGCCGTAAAATGTTATGTGTGTAACATTGTTTATCAGTAATTGCGCTTACCTTTTTTGAGGGTTAATAAAAAAAAAAGTTATCCTACAATGTTTATTGTAGTTGCATTGTATAAAAATGGATGTTAATATCAAAACTTTGTGGGGCTCCAAATAATCAATTCATCTTCTGTTAGTGAGTGTAGATTTGCAAGTAACAATTATAGGTAATGTTTTGTAAAAACCATGGAAATGGGCTAATAATGGATTTCATCAAATATTTGAATGTCTTACTTCAATTGAAATAATGCAGAGAGCAATGCTATGCTATTGGCCAGCGTGTTGTGCTTGGAGACCCCACAGATCATGTTTTGTCCGGGCCAAGATTTTCTCTTAATGAGCAGCTGCCTGTCTAAAGCACTCTGCTATTCAGAATCACTCTGCTCTTCCCACGGCTGTCAATCAGTGAAAGCCGACCAATTATTTTGATGTTAGTCAGGTTTACACCGTGTAATGGATCCCTAGGGACACCGGTGGTTATGAAGCATGTAGACTATAATTAGCTAAGGCAATATCGCCTGCTATTGTATTGGCATATAAAGTGGGTTGTCCTTTTAAGAAAAGACTATGGGTTCTTATTCTTTAAAGGAGTAATTCCATGAAAAATGTCTTGTGTTTTTTTTTTTTTTTAAATAGTTATGTCTGTGACTTTGAGATGTACTGGGCCTTTCAAAGTAAACTGTTACCTTCCCGGTATATAATGGCCATATAAGGAAAAGAGCCAGAGAAATGGGTGAATTACAAAAGTACATGCTTGCTACTAAAAAAGCTCTTCACATTTTTTTTGTTGGTAACGCCCATATGAGGATGTGACCACCCAGTCATCCATCTATCTATCTTTGTTCATGTGTGTGCTTGAGATTTGCATTCAAATCTATGTGGCTATATGCCAATGCCATCTTCTGAAAGTAGTTCCACTTCATCAGGGGTACAAATAAGTAAAGTCTAAAGGTAGGAAAATGTGAACAAGTTTAAAAAATACCATACAAAGTGTGCATTGGTGCACTCATGCGACACATGCACATACCCCATAGTGTGAGTGTAACAGGGTGACATCTCTTTGCCGCGCTGCCCCCCAGCAGCCAATAAATACATCTACCCTTTTAACTCAGTGTAACACATTTTAGCTGTATTTCTCCTGGAAATGTAGCGATATAAATGCTTCTGCATATCAATTAGTTTTTCGGATTGAAATGCACTGTTGCGCATGCAAATCAAGTATTGATGAGACACCTGCACGCAGAAGGATGAGGATGCTGTTGTGCGCCGCCATGCACTCTATCTCGTTCTCCAAATGTCAACACGCACTCCCCCTCGCAGACGAGAGGCTGCTGTTAAGGTTTTAACTCTTTGGAGAGAACGCTTCACAGCCGGCAATCGATAGCCTTTCTCGGCTGGGTGTGGAGGTGCCAACACCAATTACAACTCGGGTCATGTTGATAAACAGCATCCTGGAGAAAACAGAACCCTCTATGTCATTGTGTGCAGGAAATAAGGTTGTCTGCCTGCTGACATTAAAATAAGAGGGAACCTTGGGATGCGTGAAAGGAGTTTTCTTTATTTTCTTGTTTTCAAAAGTAGCCGGTGAATACACTCCATCAATAAGTAGCGTGTACTGTAGGCAGCTTTCTAGGCAATTTGTTTGTTTTCTGTTCCTCACTTGACTCTCTTTTCTAATACTAGTTTATGTGCAGCTGGTGTACTGTATGTGCAGCTGGCCAACAGCCAGTTGTAAGCATGTCCCACCTGTCTTTAACCTGAGAGGAGGTCTACTCCTATTGCAAACACCTGTCTGCCTTTACAGTCCCTTTTTTATTTTAGCATCTGCAGTGTTTGTCCATTTGACTGTAACAGGAGGTTAATATTTGCCTGCCTTCCACGATAACAACCCTGACTAGCCTTTAGACTTCTGAGCTTAAAAGGCTTGTGAGTAATGATGCTATGGGTCACTGAGGATGCACGGAGGATACTGACTGCAAACAAGAGCTCTTTTTAGAAGCAGAGATGCCATTGAGTCTGTTGTGCTTGTTGCTTAGCAACCACTAAGGCTCGCTGAGAACGTGTATTGACCTGTTGATGAAACCCAATTGCATTTTTTTTTTTTTTTGCATTGTTCTTCCTCTCTCTCTCTCTCTCTTCCTGCACATGGCCACACTGCCTACCCTCCTGGGTACCGTGCGTCGTGCATTCAGTATTTCAGATAAACGAGGACACCTGCCCTTTTTAGTAATTGTGTCCTTTCTGAGTTAAGATATCTTCCGTGGCAGTGCCGGTCCCATTAAGCGTCCCAGTTAACCTGCTTCATGTGGGTTAACTGGGAGACTCAACTGGGACCGAGTGGCTTTTATTGTGAATTAATTGCAGTGACTTCCCATCCCCCCTCAAACATCTCCAATGCTGAAATAGTCCCCAAGGCTGGCCCAACCCAGGTGTTTCTTTGTCGTGATGAGTTTGATTCATCCACCAGCCTAGCAGCTACGCCTATGCACCACTTGTGTTCACATAATAAACCTTATTAGTTTTGCTTTCGCCATTATTATTTCCCCCTCTTCGGTGCACCCGTCCTGGTTAGCTGGTCCCATGCGTCATTTGAGAGTTGCTAGACGCTGCATGAAATGTTGCGTTGTGTTAGCCAAACCGTTTCCAGCGCTCCGCACAGAAGACCTTTCACGTCCCTTTTCCATCAGTGCACAGCATTTGTTCCACCATCAGCACACCTGATGCAACTTAACAAGGTATTGATTCGCCGGAGCAGGTGTGGAGATTGATTTGTGAAGTTCTGGAAAATACACAGAGCGCCTCAAAGACCGATACGGTTAAGCTGCGCTTACAGTTTGACAGACAGCGCATAATGGGGATTTTAAGTCCTTTTTGTGTCCTTTAACGCGGCGATGGCTACAGTTTACGTAACGTTCTTCCCTGTTCTCCGCAGAGCACGTCAGTTCCATCATTGCCTCCATGCTGAGAAACCTCAAGTCCCAACAGAGGAGCCGGCTACTCTCCAAGTTCACTGAAAACGACTGTGAGAAGGTCAGTTCCTCATCTCTCCTACCTATTATAACAGACTTTCTAATGCATCTAGGAAGTGACATTGTCCCCCTTGGTTATCAGTTAGTTTTTAACCTCGCTCTCTGTCACTGTTTCTTTCCTACCCCGTCTGTCTTGTCCCCTCCCATTGTGTGTGTATGCGTGTGCTTGTCTCTAGGTTGACCGGCTGATGGAGTTGCATTTTAAATACCTGGAGGCTGTTCAGCAGGCTGACAAGAGGATCGAGGGGGAGAAACACGTAAGTCAGGCACCCTTTATCCCCCCCCCTCCGCATTTCCCTCCCTCCCTATCCCTTCCTCCTTCCCTTGCTCCTCACACCGCCACAACTCTCTCCCTGCCTCCCTCCATCTTGTCCCTCTTTGTCTTCGTTGTCCCCTCCTGGCTGCTGTCCATCCCCATGCTCCATTTCACCTCTCCTTCAACCTGTCCATCTCTCATTCCCTGGCCGTAGCGAAGCTCATTGGCATTATGCTCTGTTCGGCCTGGCCGCTACCACAGCAGCCTGTGATGCTAACTAGCGGACCGCCGAAGCCTCTAATGCTTCACCTGCCATAAGATTCCTTCTTAATAGGCCATAACAACATAAAATGCATAAGTTGATTCTTACGAAGAGCTAAATGCTAATACTGTGTTTCACTTTCAGTACAATGTAGACATTTTGCATTGTATATGTGCCATGGCAGAAATCATAACTGCTGAGCGCAAAATCTCCCTACAATATGAAGAATGGATATGAAGTTGCATCATTCTAGAAGAAATCCATAGTGGCAAAATGCCAAAAACAAAACCAAATGTCTCTGTCCTTCTCTGTGGTTTTTGGCAGCCTGCTGTGGCAGGTATCACAGTCTGCATTATTTGTGGTGCACGCATGTCTGGGGAAGATGTGCCTCCAGCTGAACAGAGCAGAACACATTCTGTTAAAAGATTAGAATTTATTTTTCAATCCCTAGACCCTTGAAGCCATGCAATGATCCTTTATTTACGGTCCGATAGAATTTACAGTTTGATTGTTTCTCAAAAACGTACTGTACTTCTGACTAGTGTTGACACGATACTAAAATTTTGATTTCGATACTATACTAAGTAAAGTATCACGATACTCGATACTGAAAACGATACTCATTTAAAAAAAGGGGTAATTTAGTAAAACAAAACTTAACATTAAATTAACATGCCCTATACCACTGCTCTTAATGTTTCATAATTAAATAAATTAAAAGAATTAGACATTGTAATAATTAAAACAATCACTGATATGCCACAAGCAATATAGGGCTAATGTATTTAACAGAATATTATGTCTAAATTTATTTCTTTACGTGACACCACTTGATCAGTTGCATTTAGGGCTTGGTGAAATAATATTCATATTCCTTTAAACCTATATAATTACATGTAGTTCTGTCAAATTAAAGGAATTACTTAATTCCTGGATGCATTCAATTATTAGCCTACTATTTGCAATGGGAATTGTTTCACATAACACACCTGCTGTCACTCTTTACACTCTTTATAGAGGGTTGGATGTAAATGTTTAGCGAGGTTGCTTGTGTTGCCTCCTTTTGCTAAACACGGTTTAAAGCAAGACTTGCACAACGGTGCTGTAATGTTTTCGGGCTCGCATTTTTCATTGGCCTTATATGCATAGTACTGCCATAGAACGCTACGGGCACCTTCTGTCTACAAGTTTGTCTGACTCACGGTTCTCCTCCTGTAGCCACTCCCTCTGCTAACGCCAGCAGCACAGCACATGTGTGACGTCACACGCAACTCTTCTTGTCTTGAAGGCACCGACCGACTTGTATCGCTGCTGTTGTGGCGCATACAAGTACCGGTGTGTGTGTGTGTATATAAATACCAGTATAGTACTGCTTCTAGATAATCAGTACCACGGTACCAGTACCGGTTTACCGTGCACTACTTCTGACAAAGCTAATCAATGCCTCTACTGGTATTCTGGAGTTAATTAAGTATGGGCTGTTTGTGTTTTAGATGCGGTATGTAGTGACAAAGCATGTTATTTATATTTTATAACTACTTTATTGGATGGGATCACCTCTAAAAACATCCAATACAACACAAGCTTATATTTGATTTCATCAATCAACTGTGATAATCACATTGGTAACTACATCCTTAGTTAGTTTCAACAAAAGGTTGACGTTAACAGAAAACTATTAATCTAAAATGGAAACCATGTCTATTTGTGAGCGATGACTAAGAAATATATATTCCCAAATATATGCTGATTTTGATGGGCATTAACATTATTATAGCCGAATCCTAAGAGGTATGCGTGAGGTCCCGTGTGTGGCAGGGTGGCCTGCTGATACAGATAGAGGAATAAGAGACTGCTGCTCTGCTAGGAGAGGTCAGACAGGGGCTAATGTATTGCAGAGAGAACAGGGGACAGATCAGCACTAAACCCTCTTCTGAAGTGTAGGGAGGATAGAAAGGTAAAACAGGTAGGATCTTAAAGGAGCAAATGGGAGGAGAGAGCTAGAGCGAGGTGTTAAATCCTTATCATAAAGACGACAGGAGATAAATCCCTCAGCGGTGGAGGCGGCATCGCTAAGAAAAGCCCAGACAGCTTGACATTCTCTCTGTGTCCCTGCGCTCCTCATATCACCCTCACGGAGTAGGAAGCATAACCTAGCGATAACCCGGTGATAAAAATCTCGCCCGCGTCTGGCCCTCTCTTGAAGCACACGGTTAACATTTCCTATTCAGACCTGTGCTGTGAAATAAGCGAGACCAGGACAAAACAGCACTTTCACTTTGCTTTGTAGCAATACTAAAACTGCCAGGGCACAGCATCTTGTTCCAAGTGTAGGTCAATGGGTTTGAACATATCACTGCCAGTCCAGTTTATATCACACCAGCACCTTCTTTTTTATTTATTTATTAAAGGAAAGAGTTTACGCATGCTCCAATAGCGCATGATGTTTTCTAGACTTTCCTAAGCAAACAAAAGCCTTGGCCAAGGCACTGGCATTCTAACTGGAGTCGGTCTCAAGGCACCGCACTGTGACTGCCCACTGCTCAGTTCAAAGGGTCAAATGCTGAGGACGAATAGATCAATAGGGAGCCCAAGACCTGTTTTGTGTTAGTATTGAGCTTTCTAAAAAGCTGAAACGGCCTATTGGGTCATTCTATTAATATTTTAGGCTTCACTTTTGTATATGCCAATGACATTTGTGATGGCCTTTTTATTTATAACAAAGGTAGGTACGATTATGTTCCGGCATTCAAGAGCTGCACTTCCATTTAACAGCCTTATAGTTTGATAGTAGTGGTTTACCTCTGGAAAGGCTTTTATTCTCATTATATCCAAAGGCTGTATTAAATTCATAGGTTATTAATTAATCAGTTTATGAATGACAAGTGTTCAGTGAGTGACATTTAATTTCTGACTGCTCGTGAAATGGTGCTCTCTAATGCTTGGCAAAAATAATGTGTACAGCTATGTTCCTGTACTATTCATTAATGAATTGATGTATTGGTTGGTGTTCGAGGCCCATGAACATAAGGGTGTGCAAGAGTGGTCCAAGTAACCCCTTTTACCTGGAAATGTGCGTGGGTGTACAGGGTTTGTAATCCAACCGGAGCCTCGCGAGATGGAAACAGTGCTCTTAGTGCAGTATAGGCTGTACAGTTTACATTGCCCACCAAATCGCATATGTTACATTTAATTGGATAATAAAAGTCAGTCTAATGCTACAGATCCACTGTGTGTGTTGCTTTGACTAAATTGCCCGCAGTCAGCAACAGCAGTGTTTTTTTTTTCTGTTTTTTTTTTAGGGGGCGGCTAGCAAAATGTTTCCCCCTCCTCCTCCGCAGCAGTATGTTATTCCACAGATTTCTCAGGAGGACAGCCGAAACGCTGTCGCTGCTTTCTCCATCCGCCTCCTCTCATCTTAGGCCCCGGCTTAATAAGCTGCTTATTTTTCCTCCCACCCCACTATCCCTGTTTCACTAAGGTTACTCATCTCCACACACACACACCTACTCATACACCATGCGTGTTCTATACATGTTCTATACCGCTACACTACCCCATATGTCACCTGCCTGCCCACCTTCCAATGTTGTCTTTAATGAAACATACAGTATGTGCTGCTTTAGATGGCATCAGATTTGTATTTAGCTTAATTGTTGATGTTGAATATGTTGTACTCTGTAGGCCTCTTTTGTGTCTGTATATATATTGTGTATACTTTTTCCTCCATCTCTTGGGTAAAACACAGCTGCAGCTAATGGAATTAATGATTGGTATGTTTGAAGTTTCACCCAGGGGTCCACTACCCACGCCAAGTACTATCTGACACACAGGCACTTAATACATTTAGGAAGGGCTTTTAACTGTAGTAAACTCACAACATAACCGTACAGTTCTGTGCAGAAGTCATAGGCCACCTGCGATTGTTTTTATTTTGGCACTAAATTTGCTTAGAAAAATTGCCATATAGCCTCATTAAAGACAAACAGTATGTTAGCAGCCAGAGGAGAGGTTTAGCAATGCTTTGAATGTTCTGTCATTGAGAATGAAATGAAATTAATAATTTCCAACACTTCCTGAGACTACTCAAATGAATGTTAATAACGTAGTAAAATGGGTGAAATGTTCACAGTAGCATGATAATTATGTATGCACCCTCCCATCTCACTTGTGTACATATACAGTACTGTAGTACACTGGACTAATGCCTTTGTTTGTCAGGTGAGCCTGAAAGGCTTTCTCTTTTTAATTCTTAGCTACACAAACAGACATTTTACATATCCTTGTAGTCAACAAGCTCATTGAGTGTTGTGATGTTGTCATTGTAAATCTGTGAATATTTTATTTTCAGTGTGCAGTAATCTTAAAGTGTAAATATATAATTTAAGGAAAGTATTTCAAGATACAGACATTGCATAATATTACATTTGCGTCTGTTTCAGCAGGCTCTCAATATGTAAACATCACAACTATAGTGATTTTTGGAAGCCAGTAACTATTAAAATGAACTTTAATTTGTTTGCTCTGCTTTGTGAGCAAACTGATCACTGATGTTTACCTAAAGCAAAATTGCTATTTCAGCCTGGGAGATTATCATAGCTCCAGATTGCATTTTTTTAAATCCTGTCCTTAAAAGTTAAGACTTCTCAAAGTTTACCTCATTATCAGTTACTGTGTCTCAATAAGCGAATCTATGCCCCTATTCCTGGTGGAATTTTACTTTAAACGATATGGAAAAGAACATTACTTCTTACAAACACATGCTTACAGGCACAGGGGGTTTTAGTAAAGTGCTGACAACAATTATTTTAATACTGCATCTCAACATCCCAACAGAGAAAAGACAAAGCTCTGCAAAAGCAACACAACTCAAGCAAGAAAGCACACCGTATGCTGTCCTTGCACACAATCCTCCCACATAAAGGCAACGCATATGCGTATTTTTACTAGAAGATGACTTGTTCATTCTTGATTGTGCACAAAATCTGTAATCGCAAGCCATGCTCATTTGAGGTACAGTTACAAAGATGTCATTCAGTTATGTAACATTTAGTTGTAAGAGCTGTGGGGAGCCTTTATTGAATATCTGCATTCATTTTTGTACTTTCTGTACTCATTTCTGGAATTTGCTATAAACAAAAAGAACAGCCAGTGTGTGGTAGAGTTGACCTACCTGAGTTTTACAATGTCAAAACAGTGGATCTGATGAAACAGTGCTTCTGTAATGAGATGTTATCACCTACACACAGTCACAAATGTTTTCAAATACTCTTCCAATAGAATTATCATCTAATGTGCTTCTAACTGTCCAACTTCAAATTGCTAGACTTAGGCACTATGTTGTAATTGTCATACTGGGTTTGGTATACATTAAGTGCCATCCAGTAGATTGGACTGTAACTGTGATGCTCCTTTGAGCTGCTGAAGATGGAATAGAAAGCAGATTTGTGGAAAGCAGAAACTATACTTTTATTCAATTAGTAAACAAATAGTTTATCAAAATATGTCTTCAAAGCCATACTACTATATTACATGGAAATTCTGGGTAATATAATCTCCATTGTTTTGCTATAGTGTGCTCCAGCTAATGCACATCATTTTGGAAGACATGTCTGCCTTTCTGTCTGGATGAAAGAAGGAACATATTGAGCTTTCAAAAATCAGTCACAAATGTGTTGCTTTATAGCTGGAAAGTAGGCTGATGTACAGTAGTCTGTTTGGTTTAGCAGAATAATACAACAGTGCCCTTGTCCTTGAGATTTGCTTTGTGGATTAACTTTTTAGGAGGAGCTGGGTGAAGCCGGCACTAGTGTGTTCTGTTCCAAAAGTAAAGAAAGCTGCATTCAACATTTCCCACAGTGATTACAAATAAGCTATTCAGTTTACTAAAGGTTTTTAACTCCTTTGGGTGTAACAGAAAGCAACATGAAGCTTTTTCACAATTTTGTGTATGGATAATATTAGTTATGTTAGGTGGAAATAACAAAAAATGGCACACTCCATTATCCAGCTAAAAGACAGGATGGTACTTTATTGTTGCTGGTTAATGTACTTGTGTTGCGCCCATACCTAGTTTACACTGTAGACTCTATTTTTCACAACAAGCCAAGGCTCTTAATCAGTAATGGTGATTAATGTAAGCTGTATGTGTATTGGCAGTACTGTGTTATCGGCATACTGACAGGCTTGTTGAGATGGATAACGATGCGTGTGTGTTTGTGTGTCCGTGCGTGCGTGCACGCTCAAATAGAAGCAGACGAGGCCTCTTCTGAGCTGTGAAATCAATTGAGTTGTGTCAAGTCAATGGGGGGGAAAATAGATTTTTGAAACCAACACAGCTAATTTACAGTTATTTTCTGATGCTTTCCCTCCCTGGGGTGTGTGTGTGCGTGCGTGCGTGTGTGTGTGTGTAGGATATGGTGCGCCGCGGGGAGATCCTAGATGACAGCATGGAGGATGAGTTTTACCTTCGTCGCCTAGACGCCGGCCTGTTTGTGCTGCAGCTCATCTGCTACATCATGGTGGAGATCAGCAACTCAGGAATAGCACAAGTATGTGTGCATATGTACAGTACACACACAGAAGCTTCATAGGCAGCTTCAGTCACATTCAGTAGTTTGCATGCACGTACAGTGACACTGATTCATCTTTTTAATCACGTTTCCTACATGACACAAATGGTTAAATATGCACTGGTGAGTGGCTGACCAAGGCTTGCCCAGGGATACTGTTGGGTCAGTGCTTTGTTAAAGCCGGTTGTTCTGCCTTGCTCTTTCCAGCTGCAGCAGAGAGTCCACCAGATTCTCAACCTGAGGGGAGGGTCTGTCAAAGTGGTGCGTCACATCATGAGAGGTTAGTAACTGTTCTTCCTCAGCAGCACAGTACTTGTAATGTGTCGCCATGTGTCTGTTGGGTATGCACATAAGCCAGTCTGTCTTATTATTTTAGTTCTTTTTGTGCTAAGTGGTCAGGCAGGTGTGATGTTTTGTATGTGGTTATCGTCCAGCCATTGTGTCAGCTCCCTCTGGCTCCCAGTGTTGTGTTAATTAAACTGTTTGTCACTGTGAAGTCATTCTACAACTGCCTGTGTGCCTGTGCTGTGTGTGAGGTGTGTGGGTGTCTCATCAAGGGTTATTGTTTAGATTATTTAAGTCTGCGTACCGTTAGTGGTACTTGGTGGTACTACACTTGGTTAGTGAGAATTAAAAACTACCCCTTAACCTGGAGTTAAGGGGTACTTCAGCTTTAAATATAATGAAATCTTGAACCACAACTGATATCTTCATTTTGGATATTAAGCTGTATTGTTGTGTGTTAAGGCATTAAGTGCATGAGGATTGGGGACCGTGCATTAATGTTAGATCGTACATCTGCCTGCCTGTTTGTTTGTGTGTGTGTGAGGCTATTAGTGTGCACTAAGGCGCCCTATCCCATTTAAGATCCTAAGCTAGTTTATGGGGAGCGGCAGGGAAAGGTTAAATAGATGCATAGAGTGTGGGCTGCATTGGGACCTGGGCCGTAAGAGCTTCTTTGGCTGAATGAGGAGCTGCCCTGGAATGAGAAAAGGCTAATGGTGCTAGGTGGAAGAGTGTGTCGTCTCTCTAATGTGGTTAGAACCTGGAATGGGTTCCTGTCAAGTAGGGGACAAGTATGGGGAACATGCCTCTGCCTGCTCTGTTGTGTAGGTGTTTGCAAATGGTTAATAGTCTATTTATTGAACCTTGCCCTTTAAATCAGGACCTTGAGACACTGCAAATTACATTCCAAGTCCATTGTAGCATTTCAAAGTTTAATATGGGGACAGTGTTTCTGGACATTTTAGTGACCCCTGATAAACTACAGGTAGACCCGACCCTTCCAGGTAAGAACACACAGCTACTCTCCAAACTGTAACTGACTGATGCATCTTTCTCTTGGCCTGTGTTCTGGAACGGCCCTTAAAGGCGCTCCACCTGGAGCTGACCTGCATAAGCGGCCCTTAAAGGGGCCACAGTGGCATTCTCAAGGCCCCTGATCTGCCATCAGGTGTAACTCTCCTTTGGCAGTCTGCCGATGGCACCCTCCTCCCTCTACATTCATTCCTGCTGTCTGGCTCTGCACCAAACAAATGACCTTTCCACCTCTAACTCAAGTGCAGAGACTCACTCTCTCTCAGCGTGAATTTAAGACTCATCCCCTTAAGTAGCATGTCAGGAACATCCGCCTGCTTGACTCAATGTTACCTGTGTCCACTGAGGAATAAGGGGCTTTCTCTGTAGTCCTTTTACCGGTTGTGCTTTTATGGATGCTTGTAAAGCCCAGAATACGCCACAGTACACCAAGGCCCCAGACGTAAAACAGTGGGGATTTTCTCGTGTCTCTGGTCAATCTCTGTTTATATCAGCTGGAGCTGAGGTCTGGAGAGGTCAAACACCTCATTCATTAAAGCCAACCGGCTGCCCCAGCCTTCCTCTGCCAAGTTGGCTGAAACAAACCTGTCAGCACAGTGGGCTTTGGGCTGTGAGTTGACACTGCCCAAGACAGTGCCCAAGTTGTAAATGAGACACGTTTATACTTTATTTTGTATTACTAATAATAGTATTATTATTGTGGGGCTGAGGTTACGGGGTTTTGTTATAGGAGCCATCAAAACACTGTGCTCAGTATATTCTGGGCTTTATTCGCATAAAAACTGGCTAAATTCCTAAACTTTTAACATGCATGACATTTTGCTCACAATCTGTCCAAATTCCACATCCTGTGTGCCTCCCTAGTGCCAGTACGATGCAGCACTGTCAACACTATATATACATATACACTCATAACTTCAATATATCCCCCACAAAAGAAAATAGAAACACACCTCCCCGGTGTCTTAGACAGCCACACTTCCTTCCCAAAGCCACAGGCTGTTGTCAGAAAAGCCCCTTCATTCTGTCCCCTCTGCTGTGACGCCCAGAAAAAGTCTCTTCCAATCTTGTGTCTCAAGGTCTTGGGGTTTAATGTGTAATCCCTGCTTCGCATAGCTCACACTCCCCACAGCTGTGAATGCTCGGTCTGTACATTAGACTCACAGATAGGCTTGTCCAAAGAAGACACAGAATGAGAGAAGCCTAATGTATGCACATCAAGGGACGAGAGTCTAATTGGCACCGCCTGTTTGGTGGACTTGCACAAAAAATAATTTCTCTCTGTTTTGCTGCCTTGACTCAATAACAAGCCTGTTGTGATTTTATCAAAGGATACTATAGGCTTCCACACTTCTGTTCACTGTGAGTTAAAGTGAAGTTATGTTTCCAACCTGTGCCGTTCAGAAAGCCAGAAGACTGACTTTTGTTGTTGTCTTTCAGAGTATGCAGAGAGCATTGGCGATGGGAAGAGTGACGAATTCAAAGAGGCAGAACAGAAGAGGATCATGGATCTTCTTGATAACTTCTAATTTCATAATCACACATGCAGACAAGCGCACACACACTTCCTGAATCCATATTGGCCAGCAACTACAATCCGTCAGCACACGTCCTCAAACCGAATCCCAATTTTGCAACTTGGGCATTTCAGATTTTGAAATGTGTGGACCAGTAAAGTCACCACAGATTCAACTGGCAGTGGTTGTCAGTACATAGTTATCTGCTTTGTAAGAAAGCAGTCACAGAAAATTTACAACATAGTTAATTGGGTAAATGGAAAACTTGTTTTTGATATTTTGGAATTGCTTATCTTTAGCCGCAGAAGGTTTTAAATTAGCGTGGGATTATAGAACATCTGTTAATATAATTCTCATTCTATGGAGCTAAAATGCTGTCCATAAAATGTGATAATGGACACTGCAGGAAATGTACACACTTTACCAATTATTGCAACCATAATGTGGATATCTCTAAATTGATTGTCTTCTTTTTATGTGGTTTTTGTTTTCTTTTGTGAAGTGTTTTTCTAATAAAACATTTTGTGATAAAGCCAAGTTAAATGTTGTGGTTAAAGAGAGGATGAGATGAAGAATACAAGAAAACGACATACAGTATACAACTAAACACAGAATGAATGGACTCTGTCCATCCTCTAAACCTTAGCTTTGCTCGGGTGTAGGGTTAGGGTTATGGCAAATTATAACATTATTTATAATTTTCTTATTTAAGTTAAATCTGCACCCAGACATGTACTTTAGTTGTTTAAACCTTATTAAGTTCGACAGCAATCTTGCATATTTGAGTTAATCTTACTGCAAATACTCAAAATAACTAACACTACTTAAGGAACTACAATTTGTCCTGTACTAACAGGTGCAAGAAAACTAACCGTGAAGAACAGTGGTCCTGGTCCTGGGGACCCACTGCTGTGTTGGAGCAGGGAGACATCTAATGTAAATCCTACTGATCCTAATAATCCTACGGACTACTGATCAAGGAGATGTCAGTCAGTGTCTCATGCCCAATTACTCAATACCCCTGTGTTGTCAATAGGTCTAAGATGCATACGACACATGTTAATTTACACTGTAAATTACAGGTGAACTAATGCTTCAAAAGTATAAGAAACTGTTGTGAAGAAATACCCACACGTTTTCAGCTGTGTAGGCTGGCTACCTTCAACACCCAGGGGTCTACGAGGCTCAAACTGGTCCACTGGTGCAATCTCATCCCTCCCAAAGTCATTAAATAACACTTACCCAGCCATAATCATGGCAGGATGGCCATCAACCGACCGCTCCCGCGATCAGCCCAGCCTGCTATAATATCTCCGTAAGGAGGCGGGGAAGGTGGGAGGGCGTCATCTGCATATTGTATTGGCAGGGGCGTGTCCCCATGCATCTCTTATCAGTGATTAGGACTGTGGCGTGTTGAACACTGGTTCTACAGCAATTTCACAGCTGACGGGAAGGAGAATAATTGTATTTTCCAAGTGACTGAATACAAACAGTGTGCCTTGGTGTGTCAGGCCTTTCTCTCTCGAGTCCTGGCGCAAGGCTTGAACAAAAAGTAAACGGTTGTGGGTGAAATACTTGTGGTTTAATGCTGGCAGACGCATCTAAAACCTGGACAGCCATCAAACAGCATACACCGTAGCTTGCTGACTTCATTACCAAATATACTGCCATGTCACCACTGTAATATCCATTTGGAATATAAATGAGAGACTTTGGTCCCCAGCCCAGTGGCTTTAAGCCTCTTGCCAAATTCTTAATACCTCATTAATAAATATAGGCCTATACGTTTTCCAGCAGGGGTTGAGGAGGACGATCCATGAACTCATGTAAACACTGATTATTGTAAAGGCCAGTCACCTGAATTAGACAGTAGCAGGCCTATGTTGGATCAATACTCTGTAGCAGCAGATGGAGAAACGCAGAGGTGCTGTCCATGGTCCTGTAAACATGTTTATCTTCATAAAGGCCTCTCCAAATCTGTCAGAAAATATAATATTTTACCAGTAGTTTGTACATTAACAGATTAAGGCCAGGCTTTGTGTTGCCTGCCCTTCTGCAAGCATAGCTAATGGTCCACATGTCATACACGTTTCTTTTTCAATCGTTAAATTACCTTAGCCCTGTCCTTCATTCACTCACACACACACACACACATACACAATGCCGGGTTTCCTTTCAATAACTTGCAGTCGACATTTCTCCCAGCAATATTATCTTTAGGGTCACAAAATACGTTTTTGCCCTCACCCATGAACACACAAACTCGTCTAGTTGATATACCCATCACTGAATAGCAATATTATGTTTTGTGTCATACAGGATGAGACTGGTAGGCAGGTATGCTAACTGTGTTTGGTAATATTGTTTACAGACGACAGATTGGCGCTGGCAGCCTTGTGAAAGTTTAATGAATAGAACCGTGCGTTCGTATCATTCCGCATAATTGATATTCCCCACTGCAAGCTGTGGCACTCCTGGCTCTCATTTCTCAAATATATTCTTCCGCCGCAACTAGTCCCGGCTCCTTCGAGGCAAGGTAAGCACGAGGACTGCTGGACAAGCTGCATCGCTTTGCGCTTCTCATCTAGAGCAGTTTGCGTGGTCGTTTTACCACAGCCATCGACTCACCAACAGGTTACGTGGATTCTATATTTTGCACTTGCCCCGCCTGTTGTGAGTTAACGGGAAGAAATACTTGGCTCTCCGCACAAAAGAGATGGGAGCGTTCGGGGTGCTGTTGGGGACTTTACATTACATGGGACTCTATATTCAACTTAGTGCCACCACAGAACAAGTTGGCCACACTGAGGTAGAGAACCACATTTCCGGAAATGGTAAGTTTGGGTTTGTATAATAAACCTGCCTGGTATTTTCATGTAAGGCATTAAATATTTTAAGTAGCCTAGATTATTTAAATGTAAATGTAAGAATAAAAATAATCGCATATGATCAGCAGTATTGGATGAGATTTGAAATCATGACACTGATTTAAGGCTGGCTAGTGTATATTAAAACAGTACACGTAGGGGTTGACGTTTGTGCTCAGTGGTTTTCATCCAGTTATTATAAAGGAAGTCATGTAATTGAAATTATGAAGCTCTCATTTAGGTTGAAATATTTATTAGGCCAATCAATAATTGACATTGTTTTAAACTAACATCTTTATTTAAATTTGGATAATCATTCTGTGTTAGAATGACTGCAAGTCACTTTTACACATAGCTCTTAATTAATTCATTGCTGCAACCACTTAAGGTCAAGCATAGCAGTGGAATAATAGTCTGACATTTCTAAGCCCTATTCTCAAATGCTTAGTGTTTATTTCAAAGTAGCTGAATTTTTTTTTTCTTGCAGTGGCCATCATTTCAATATACCCAAGTTGGCTATTGTTGTCAATATGTCAGATAGATGTTGTCAGTTAACTTAACTTGTTTGTAAATTAAGGTCACAGTTGTTTCAGGAATTCAACAAAAATTAATGTTTAAAAAGGGAATGTTATTCATTACATTTTAGTTTCAACGGTAATTACACCCACACCTGTAAATCTCATTCATGCTGATCCAATGTCTTGTGCCAAAACTGGACCTCCATTACCTCTAGGTCCTCCAGTTTTACACTTTGTTGCATCACATGGACAAACAAAAGTGTATCATTGCCTAGCTCTATAATTGTCAACCTTCAAAACTCCATAGATTCCATGTTGGCCAGAGCATGGGTCAAGCAGAGCCTTTATTTATAGTGTGTGTTTGCTGCCAGCAGAGCTATACCTACCCCAAAACTGTTGAGCAGAGGCAAACCATCAGCTATACAGAGTTTGTTAAATGTGGCTCTGCTGTATATCTGGAGATTTCCTTTAATGCCAGCATTAAACTGAACAAATTAGTGGAATCTTACTCTAGGATCTATGTTTGTTATAATAAAACCACAAAATATTGATTATGTCAAGGCCTCGGTGAGTTGACAAATGAATCAATGAGACTTTCCCTGACATTTACTTAAAGATACATTTATCAGAATAGCACTTTGATTTGGATAATGTACTAGCAAATTATTGTACCATTTGTTTTTTATGAGGAGTTTTAATTATTGTTTGTTTATGATTTCACATAATATTTTGAAAGATTCCATTTATAATTTTCAAACCTCAGCAAAGCTAATGTTATATAATTCCTGATTGCATGTTACTTATTGTATAATGTATACTAGAATGTCTCATTGCTGAAAGATATTAAAGTGGGATCAATATAATTATTAGTCAATTATTTCCCTGACTGAGTGGAAAGTAAACAACGTTTTGAAAAGCCAGAGAACAAAAGGAGAGGGAAGCCTGGAATAAATAAGCCCTTATTGGGTTTTAGCAATGTGCATCTGAAATCTACATCAACTTAAACAGGCTTTAGGTCATCATTACTTTTCAATTAACATCTCATTAGGGTATGGTTATTTAGCAATTTGATTATTCTAGCCAATCAATTGTCGTAATTAATCTGTAAAAGGAAATTAGCCATTAATGCAATATTTATTTTATTCTAAAGGTTTTTAATGAAATCTAAAGAGCAAAACACAAATGTAAGAACATAAAACACTATTGAACCATTTCAGCGGTGCCATGATATTTCTAAATTATATATGTCAAGTCTCGCTGAAAAACCATAATAAAGTGAATTTGAGGCTCACTTGACAAAGAGAGAAAAAATATAAAGTCTGAGGCTTTGAAGGTCAGTCATAATACATGCAGTCTGTTTTGACCTCAATCTATAGAGAAACATGCACAGTTCATACCTCTGTTGTAGCAGATAGGATTTGTTAAGAATTTTCCATTGCATAGGCCAAACACCTAACATTATGTCAACAAAAAAAACCATACAGCCAGGGAAAAGGATTGAAGCTTAAAAGGATTCAGTCAGGGCTGTTCAGCTACAGTACACTAGGACAGTATTTGAAAGGAACCATTTCCATTAATATGCTCTGAAGTCTATAACCAGGCCTCCACATACAGTAGTCTACTTCCAGTATGCGATAGGGCCACTTATCTATTGAAATGTAATTTTAAAACCTATAAATATTTTCTTCAAAATTGCATACACACATACTATACAGTCTGTTTGTGTGCCCTACTATAATTTTGTTATATTATATGTTATGTAGAAGCCTTGTGTACCATTACAGTTCACTCAGTATATATA
>JAODUG010016539.1:5000-18990 GCA_027564795.1 Aphredoderus sayanus | reverse complement strand
TGTATGATACAACACTATATCAGATAATAACACAGATACCGGTAAAAGTAGATTCATAGGATTTATTTCAACCTACCCTTGTGTTTGAAACAACCGTTACAAATGTAATCACCTGCCGCCCACAGTTACAGTGTGATTTTGCTTTGAAACCAAAGTTTACCCTCCTGAACCTGATAGCCAGTGGCTTGCGTTTCCCCTGTAAAGACTCGCACTCCTCTCTACACAAACACTAACAATGTGTTGATGTTGAAGAGTAACTTTAGTGTGTGCATTTAATACAAACAACAACAATACTTTCTGTAATGAAAGTGTTTGGCTGTGTAAAACAATAGATTCTGAGGTATGCCAAAACAACAGAACCGTATAAATAATTTAAGGAGATTTACCACAGTCTGTGGAGCAAGTCAGTACTCCATCTTTACAGATGCTGCAACAGACAATGAGAACTAGGTTATCAAGGGAAGTGCAACAGGCTGATTTATGTAAAGATGAAACTACAAATCAGAATGGGTTATCAGTCAATAAGCCACACATACAGTGAGCTGTTTTTAAAGCAGGGCATATCAGTAGTCAATAAACACTTCAGATAAATGTGTACAGTGTAAAATATATAGTAAAATACTGTACTAAAAACATACTGGTTATTTAGCAGTATTAACCTGACAGCTGCCTTTGATGGCATATACACAGCATTATGCAATTAAATTAACTGTAGTACTATAGTAAGTAAGTAAGTAAGATAGTAAAGTGTATTTATGTGGCACCTTTCACAGACGAGGAGGGTCACAAAGTGCTTTAGTCCAACAGATAACAGCACACTATAGTGCATTATAACAACAACAGACTGATGGCAGCCAACCCCAGCCAGAGGGGCACTCACCACTGCCGGCCATCTATAACAACAGGCCCGGGGGCCACGTCGCCGCCCTGGTGGTGGCAGTGGCACTGCGCGCTAGGGACGCAGGTCAGCCCCTGGCTCAGGTGCGTGCCGAGCGGACAGTGGCAGCCCTCCGTGGGCACGTCCGCCACCTTGCACCGGATGTCCGGGCCCGACAGGGATAGGCATGTGCTGTTGCATGATCGTGCGTCGTAGGAGAACACCTGGTTGGTTGGGCAGATCACGGCTGGGGGAGGGGAGGGGGGTAGTGGGGGGTGCAATGTATGTCATTGTTATTGTTTTTGTTGTACGCTGAAAGTACCACAAAGTACGATGGTATCCATCATCATGCATTCCAATATTAGCAAAGCTCCAAATTCTTCTTCTAAATACTGATAATATAATTTACATTTATAATAATTTATACATTTTATATATCTGAGTGAATTTTAATATATTCACAAACAATAATGAATACATGGAAGGCAGTGCAGTATTAATACAATACAGTGAAACTACATATGTTATTGTGTGCATGTCATGTCAGAGGGGAAACACCTGCAATACCTTCAGCGACCACCGGGGGCTGCCACAGAACACCGTTGTCTAAACAGCCAGTCTTGTACAGTGCACTTGTGTCTGTGTGTGTGTGTGGGCCACCAGTTGAACTCACTGCAGTTGGTGAGGGCCCTCCAGTCGCCCATCGGTGCACAGCGGCTGGCACAGGCCTTAGCGTAGTTAGCCAAGGACTCGCACAGCTGCTGCTGTGCAGCACTGCCGCTGTTGCAGGTGCTCTGGACGCAGGCCTGCAGGTAAAGGCAAGTAAAGCTGTCGTAATGCATGCTGAACCCACCCAGAGGCACCAGGGTGTAATAACAGCTGGATGTAATAACTTAGATAGGATAAGAGTGATTAGTTGTACATATTCAGTATTATGCTACCCATGCTACTGTAGAGTTGTGTATATTCAGCATATAATGTTTTGAAGTTTAGTTAAATTTTTTGTGTTTTTTAGATGATATGTTCTATCTATTACTATTACTGGAAATAAAAAAATGGGGGTCAGCTATTAAATAATACATATATTAAATATATAGCATTAAAATAATATATACTAGTATAGAATTGTTATCGTACAGGCCAGGGTTTACAGTGTACTTACAGTACTTAAATTCCCACACATTTTCAACACAGTTTATATAAAGACAATGAAAGATAGACTATTTGTCAAAATCAAATGAATTGTGTTAAGCCAATGCCATACTTACGGTGTAGAAGTAATCTGTGCCTACATAATCGTGACATGTGGCAAATATTCCTCCGGGATCTCTCAATATCTGGCACTTTTCATTTGCAAATATTTCTACCAAAAAATCACATTAAGATCATTCAAAGTTTAAAATAAATGTGCACGTGTATTGCCAGTGTTTAACATGAATATGCTATACTGCGTGTTATGAAGTGAAATAGTTGATTGTATTAAACAAATCAAATGAATTACATATATTTTAAGACTCTTAGTCCAAACCTAACAAATGAATGATCATCACAAAATCAAATGGCCCATGATTGAAATACAGCAACAATCTACAGTAGATATATAATAATCTATTTAATAATACAGAAATAATAACAATATTGTAAAATTACCTGCCAAATCAATAAGCTCAGTTCAGTGACATTAAAAAACTTTACATGGTGAACATCACATATGGAGATATTACATGGAGTGGTACCACTGTTTGTATTGATGCAGGTGGAGATGATTTCTTCTCTACAGCCACCCGTACTCCACGACAGGGCAAAAACAGATGGAGAGTTCTCAATGATCCCACTGCTGGTAGTGAAGTCGTCCATAGTGTCGGAATTGCTGTTACCACAGAGGCCTTCAGCAAGCAATAGACAATTGCGATTGGCCGGGACAGACAAGGAAACGGGTTTCTTCAAGCTGATTGGCTAACTTTGGCACTGGTTGTGCCATTATACTATATGAGATTTTATATGATATTGTATGTTAAAGATGGAGTCAGGAATGCTGTAGAAAGTATTGTTGCTCCTTGAACTCGATCAAAGCAACAACACCTCTCCCTTCAATGTCCTGGGGTGCTCCCTCGGAAGCTCCGCCCCCTGTCCACATTGGGCGCACATTGTCAAGCATTGGATATGGTTGTGTGGTGCGGTCTGCACCACATTTTTGTGTTCCAATTTACAGAGCCTGGGTTGTGTAGAAACACCAGATTATTTCTTCAGCAGACACAGAATGGGGCAGTTAGTGCACCGTGAGGAGATCACTGAATTTGACATGTACTGACTCCACCTTTAATTAATTCAAGGCTCATGACATTGTAATCTGATGGTCAAAGGCAGAGAGGCCTACCTGAGAGCAGGCCTGTCTGTCCCTCGGGGCGGGTGACATAGAGCTGGATCTCTGGAGACATTTGGACCTGGATCTTCAGCCCAAAGGAAGACTGGACCTGCACGTACATGGACGACTGCCAGAACACCAGCACATGCTCTGAATGACCACAGGGGAAGGAACGGTACCGTGAGCTTGAACACAGCAAATGTAAACACTAACCGATCTGAACGCCATGTTTACACTGTTCACCAGGAAGTAACCAGGAAGAGATGATTCCTAACATCCACCCATCGGTTCTCTTATATTATAGAGTTACTTGACACACATGAGCTACATCACTCTGTAAGATTTTAGCCCAGATCCATGGTTCGATCCTCAACAAGCCCAGCCTATCTTTAAGCATTCTTGAGCAAGATGCTTAACCCCTGCTTGCTTCATGTAATTGTATTAAGTCAGTAATTAAACCGTAATCATAAAATGTTTATTTTTGTCTTCTTACCAGATTGATGAAACTCATCAATTTCATTCTCCCCAAATGTAACAGTATTTTCTGAGAATGTGTAGGTCTCCTGAAAAACGTGAATTCACAAATGAATTTATGAATTAAAATGTAAGATTCATATATAATTATTCACATAAAGTATTGTAATTTCCTGCATTATAAACTCTAGAATGCAGTGTACCTGGAAAATCTTTACAACAACTGTCTCCAGAACAGGAAGCCTATCAGAGAACTGGATTGATATGGTCCAGTTTTGACCCTGTCAGCAGATATGTAAAATAATAACTATAAATGTGGATTTATATAGCACGGAGAAAGGTTAGGTTGAGTGGCATATTCGTTGCATATTGAAACCAATTACCTGTGAGGCCAAATAATTGCATTTACTAGGCAGGGTGTATTGCTTTCCATCAAATGTCGTCACAAACCTCCCTTCTATCAAACACCTTGCTTGGTATAGAGTCTGCGAGCAAAGCCAGTTTCCATTGGCACATTCACTGTCCAGAGCAATATAAAGTAGTTATACTGTAGTTAAACACAAATCCTTAAAAATCTTTTGATGTCAAACAAACTAGCTTCACATTTCTAAAACCAAATGTACCACTGATACACAGCATCTGCTTACTCACCATGACTGACACTTGTTGTTACGTGTTTCCCCTGGTATGTAATGCCTTCCAGCAAACACACAGGGGCACTGTGACACACTCACACAACCATAGCCTTTATCCAGATCATTCAGCACCCTTCCTGTGACACAGTTTGGGAAAGGGCACCTGTCAATATGGTCCTAGTGAGGTGTTTGCTGAAACAAACAACTACAAACAACAAAGGAACAAAGACACAAAGCAACCACTCTGTGTGCCTGTCCCCTAACTTCTCTTTATAAATAATACTCTACTTCCAGTAATCATTGTATGTCGCTTTGGATAAACACTCATTGTACTTGTTCGCTAACTGTAAAAATAGAAAGCCCTGATATGAAATACTATACTATGAAAAAGTGTATTTCGTATCAGCTTCCCTATCAGCAGATGCAGATAGTGCAGGCAAAGTACCACTAGCAGAGTTCACTGAGAGAGGACAAGCCAGTTAGAGGGATGAAGGAAATTTGCCTCCAGGGTAAGGTGTTATTAATTATTTTTTACATAATGACTTGAATCATGTACTGTTTGCTAGATCTTGTTTTGTTGTTTATTTTATTGTACCATTTCATCCTTTGTTTTCTCATGTCTTTTTGAAGCACCTACAGTACATACATGTAATCTCTTAATTGTAAAGCACTTTGAGATGCAACTTCTGTGTGAAAGGTGTTAAATAAATAAAGTTGATTATAATAATTATTGTGATTATGATTATTATGTTTAATATGATTAATATGATTATTATTATTAATATGATTAATATGATTATTATTATTATGATTAATATGATTATTATGAGTATTATGATTAATATGATTAATATGATTATTATTATTAATATGATTAATATGATTATTATTATTATTATGTTTATTATTATTATAATGATTATTATTATTATTATTATGATTAATATGATTATTATGAGTATTATGATTAATATGATTATTATGAGTATTATGATTAATATGATTATTATGATTATTATTATGATGATTCATATGATTAATATGATTATTTTCATGATGATTGTGATTCTAGTGTGAGCGCCTGCGTGGTCCTCACCCTGGGGGCAGACACATGTGCTGGTCAGGTCCTGATCTGAGGCTCTGGGGGTCGGCCTGGAGCAGCTGGGCACAAATGGCTCTCCTAATTCCTTGTATTGCAGTTCTCCTGGACACGAGGGTTCACCTGCATGCATCAACAGACACGCACGCACACACACGTGTACACGCATGCATGCACGCGCAACGCACGCACACACACATGTACGCACGCATGCATGCACACGGAACGCACGCACACACAAAAAAAAGGATAGTCACACACTTGTAGGAAAACACCATAAAATATCCAGACAGTACGGATACAAGTCAATGTTTCTACAAAATGTATGTGTGGTGGTCAAAATGTTTAATAACTTTTAAATATATTGTTTTAAAACTAATTAATTACCGTAAAATGCTATGCTAACCCTCATGTTGTCCTCCGAGTCAAACTGACCCAACGCACTACCTCTTTCTGGCAGATAGCAGGCGCTAATCCTAATTCTAGTCAAGTCAAGTCAATTTTAATTGTATAGGCAATAATCACATTACAGTCTCAAAGGGCTTAACAAGGAAATATTTCACAAGGTAACCAACTAACAAACAAACAACACCCCTTGAACCTGTTCAGGTGGTGATAAACCCTGAAATTCTACAGCTTACACAGACATACGATGTGCACTGCTGGCACAACAAGGTGTGAGTTTGAAACCCGAGGACAACAGGGGGGTTAAAAGGCAAGAAAAAAATATATAATGAAATAAATAATAAATAAATAAATACACTCAGCACAGACACTTAAGAGAACAATAAAATCAGACACAATCAGTTGGCGCCATCTGGTGGCATAATAAGCGTTTGCAACCAGAGGACAAAAGAAGGGTTAACACAAAGTGTTTTTGATATGAGATAATGTACATATACACACAGTACATCATATGCATTATGTTCATGAATATTAAATTACTGTAAATTACAGTATAACAGTAATAGTGTGTCCTTACCGCATTCAGTGCTATGTCTCCAATTGTACCAGATGTTGCTTTGGTTTCCACAGCGATGGGCAACCTCCTTGAAGAAGGCACATCCCACTGCTTTCTGCTGCTGGTAGCCATAGATATTACTGTTGCATATTGAATAATACACGAAGAAACTCTCCTGCAGACATTCCATTGAGTCGGACATGAACGTTTCGCACAGATCCTAGAGAAATAGGCACAGGAGACATATTGGAGCAGCTCGCAGCAATGTTACGCCATACTTTGTAAGTCAATTAGTGGACCTAATGGAAGCCAGTGGTTCTGGAACGTACGTCAATGTGATCCAGAGGGTCTAGCGTTTTACACGTGTCATCAGGAATCACGGCTGATGCAATCAAATGGTCCCTGTTGTCTGATTAAACAAAACGACAACAAAACAACAAGAACAACAACAAAAGAAAAAAACATCTCAGTATGTCTCATTAAAAACGAATGATCTACAGTTCACCCCAAACATCTGCGTCCACTAACAGGGTAGAGTAATGCTGTGCTACTGTAACAAACTCTACACATGTATAGAACAAACCAAATCCTGAAAGAAAAACAGTTAGTTTGTGATGAATGACAGTGGACTCCACTGTGTGCTACCTGGCTGGCTGGGAGCACCACACAGACCCGTCATCCCACTGCTAAGATCTTGTTCCAACTCCACCTGCAGGACAATGAACCGGCTTTAGCTCCTGTTACACTCCGCTTGCTAATACTATCCTACTGTTACAAATGAGGCACCCAACTACTGTGTGTCTGTGTGTGTGTGTGGGTATGTGTCTGGCTGTCTGTTTGTGTGTCTGTGTGCGTGCGTGCGTGTGTGAGTGAGTGTGTGCATGTGTGAGTGTGCGTGTATGTGTGCATGTGCGTGCGTGCATGTGTGTGTGTGTATGTGTGTGTGTGTGTGTGTGTGTGTGTGCATGTTCATTCGTGCATGTGTGTGCATGTGTGTGTGTGTGCATGCTCTCACCCAGAGCAGGTCTATCCCCCCGGCGACGTTGTGCCAGGTGACAGACAGGGGCAGCACTGTGCTCTTCAGCCTGGTGTAGACTCCGTAGTGGTACACATGCTGGTAGGTGTGGTCGTACGGCAGGGACACACTGGGGCCGCAGGGGAGGGGAGGGGTAGAGAGGGATGTAGGGCGTAAGGTAAACATTCTCTCATTTAGTTAAAATGTAAACTAAAGCACTTAAGGTCTGTCCTGCCGGGGATTAGGTTAAGCTAAGTACACACTTTCAGACCTGACGGTAAATTATTAATAGAATCATAATAAAAAATATATAAAAAGTATTTCCTGGTATTAAAGGTGACTCAAGCAATATTTGACATTAATCAAGCTGAAAATTATAATATGCATAACCTTATTACAGGGACAGAAAAAGCTACTTATTAAGATGTGCCTAAGTATTAGACGCACTTATCAAACCTTTGTTGCTAAGAGGAAAAAGTTGCTTTGGTTTATAAGTGAGTGAAATTAATGTTATATCATTGTTTTATAGTAGTGGAATGTTAATATATGAACTAGTATTAGTTGTAATATTATGAGAGTATATTAGTGTAATGCCAGTATCCATGACAACGTGGAGATCAGGGTCCTGACCTGCTACCCTCCACCTGGACGGTGCCGTTCTGCAGGACGGTCCTGATGTTGTTGACGAGGATCTCCACGTGCTCCAGCAGGCCGCTGGCGTCGCCACGGCGCCCCGTCAGCTCGCAGGCCACGCGGTTGTGGGCGAAGCGCGTCAGGGCGAAGGAGCAGGAGGACCGCACGTAGAACGCGCTCCCGCCGAAGGTCTCCACCACGCCGCTGCCATACGTCTTGCAGGTGTCTGGGCACAGGAGGGGTTAGGCACCGCTCACTAGCGCCATCATCATCACCATCATCACCACCAACATCATCATCACCATTATCATCACCATCATCACCATCATCACCATTAACATCATCATTTGATGTAATAGTGAATAATGTGATTATTAAATAAATTCTTAAATTAACTAAAGCACTAAAGTGTTTTAATTTTAAATGTTCATTACAGCTGATGTAGGTAGGTTTTGACAGTTAGCTAATAAAATAGCTAATAGCTAATAAAAGAATCTGATGAAAGATTAAGTAATGACATTTTTATAAATCCTAAAAACCATCCCCGTCCTCCTCTGAAGCCCGTTGGGCTGCCAAAGACAAACCTGTTTTTAACTATGTTCACATTCATGTGATAGACAGGCAGATCAATCAGGGAAAAGATTCCCTGATGCGTCAAAAGTCTTTGGGTGCGATATAATAATTGACATTGAATTATATAGAGGCAGGGGCTATCAACTAGAGAACATTTTATTACAGACCATTTTACACGCTGATAAGTTGCTGGTTTCATTTCTAAAAAACATTTCTAAAAATGTATAACTCTAAAATGCTACCTACAGCTCCTTTTAGGTAATCGCTGCCACTATCCTATGCTCATCCAGTAATTGGCCGGGTTTATGTAACAACTATTTATTCTGTCATTGGCCTTATAAGTTACTTTGAGGTGAAGAAAGACATAACTTATTAAGTAATAATAATATTGTAATAACATAATTTGATTCATTAATCTAATGTATATATTTTTTTTCTCTTTATGGCACTGATCCAAAGCTTGTTTCAATGGGGTTTTTATTATTATTATTATTAATCAACTGTGCACTCACATTTCTGCGTTTCTGTAGGTGATATTGATTCGCATGGTCCAAGAACTGTAACAGAAAGTAAAAGAATGAAATGTGTTTTACAGAAAGTCATAACATATACACAATTCAAATGTTTCAGGACCACAATTCCCAATAATAAATATTATATAATATATACACTTTATTTAAAAAATATATATTTTATAAACTGCAGCATCGTTTATAAAAAAAATATTTTTCAGAATATCCTGACATTTTTTAAATAATAAGAATAATAACCCTAGTTTTAATAAAATATTTGAATAGAGACTTTACTAATTAATATGCAAAATTGTGCAGCTATCAGGCAAACACATTTAATCCTGCAAGAATGTAATGTTAAAATGTTTTTGTTGTATTAAAATCTGAAAATAACCAAATGTATAAATGCATGTATACCCAACGCCAATGAGAAGGCAGAGATGAACAGCCGTTGCATGGAAGGCATTATCCCTGACTCTCACAATGCTGCAGATAGTCTACCAGCCAAATCAAATGGCTCTGTCTACAGTATTTATACACCCAGGGTGCGTGCCCACTCTGGTGGGCATACACATTCCCACACACAATCGTGTATGTACAGACAGGTCCAACCTGTTTATATTCAACACCAGGAAACAAAATTATATTTAAACGTTGAACCCAAATACAATTTGGAAAAACCCACTTTCTTTCAAATTAAGCATTTCCTGAATATCTAGTTACAGTCCGTCCTTCTTAATGTGTATTTACATCAATTCTGGTGCATTCTGTTCAAAAGACTCAAAGCCACACAACAACATGTTAGACTGGAATTAAACTGGAATGTTATTGGGAAGTTAAAGATTCTTACAACTATTGTTTTCAAAAGACTTTTTTCTTTTTTTAAACAATGTAAATATAAATCTCCTTCCTTGGGATTCACCTATGTCCTAATGGTTAAATTATTAAGTATTTGTGAAGCAGGAAGTCATAAAAGTGGACTTTTATATTTTATAACAGAAAGAAGGATCTAGTAGGCCTATACATTTTAAAGAAAACCAGGATCCAGTTACTGTAACTTATCATTATCTTATTTATTGAGTGTTTCAGTTCATTTTACAAATCGGTTCCTTATCCAGTTAGGAAAATCTTATATAAAGTATAAAATATACCAAGTATATCTATATACTGTCTTTAAACACTCACAAACATTACAATCTCAAGTACTGCCACTCAACACAATATATTTTATAAAATTTTGATTACGTTAATCTGTGTTAAGAATAAATCCTGCTGTACAGTAATGTACAAAATTCCCATCAGAAATTAATAAACTTCTATTCGATTATATAAATCTTTTTATGTTGGGTGCAGAAAGAAGGATACATCATTTACTATCTTAACCCTCATGATGTCCTCCGGGTCAAACTGACCCAACACACTAGCACTTTGTGGCAGATAGAGGGCGCTAAACCAAATTTTACAGCTTACACAGACATATTATGTGAACTGTTGGCACAACAAGGTGTGCATTTGAAACCCGAGGACAACAGAAGGGTTAAAAGGCACGAAAAAACAAACATAAAGAAATAATGAATAAATGAACATATACACACAGAAATGACAATAAAAAGAACCATACAATACACAATTAGATAATGCAATCTTGTGGCACAAGACAATATTATAAGGACATCATGAGGGATTTATTAATTAAAATCAGTTTACTAATTTACAACCTCACCATAAATGTAAAAAAAGAAAAAGTCAAGTTGGGGAATTATTATCTTATTTGAGTCAGCTAGCCTGGTATAACTAGACCTAAAATTCACTTCATGATTAGAGTCTGGAGATGCATCATGGTCTTTGTTTATAATCTTTGCATTAATGGCCGTATAAATCTGGTTTGTTCTGAAGCAACTGGAACATCCTGTAACCAATTGGCATTGCTACAACTATTTTTATCACTTCATCTTGTGTTACCTAGCCTGGTGTAACTAGACCCAAACTTCACCTGATGAATAGGGTCTGGACACGCTACATTGGGAAGTGGTTGCAGTTGTTGATTCCTACTGGGTGTAGACCTCTATTGGACAGTGTTTAACCAATCGGCATTGCAACTGTTTTGATCACCTCATCTAGCACTTGACTACCACCATTTTGAAACACTCTTAGCTTCAACAGCATCGCACTACCCACCCATAGTTGGTCCGCCAGCAGGGTGGCTGTGAAAACATTAATGTGACCAGGGTGTCCAGACTACAATCTCACCAGAGCAATAATCATGTGGAGCCAGGCTTAGCTCTTCCACCATTTTGAAAAAAAAACGTGTTTGGCCTGCTACGGTCTTCCACTTTGTTTCTGTTCACATTTACAGAGTTTCTTGTCCCTGACCAATAACAGCTTTTTCGTCAGTTCGAAAAGTCTGACTACACTGACCACACCCTGGCCCAATCTATTATCCAAAAGTTAAAGGTGGAGTAGACGTTTCCCTTAGGTCATAAAGACCCTGCTTTCTTCTGTTTCAGTACTTCCCACTTTCAAGGTATCCACTTCACATAGCCTGCCCCCACCTCTCTATATGGCTGTCCTATTCATACAAAGCATATTAACTATTGATAAGCAATCAACAAGTTATGATTATTATAGATAGATTCCAACAAGTGTAACACTAGATTATTTTTTCAAAGCGCACACATAACTGTACAGTACCCAGTACATCTAGCAGGAAATATTAGCTGATTTGACAAAAAAGTGTAACTTACAACTGCTGACTCCATCTGTAACAGTTTATGAATGAACAGTAGCTTATATGAAATGTAGGGGCGTCCCGTTGCTTTCTTCAGGGTGTGTTACAGCAGGCTATTACTAGCACTTGTATTACCAGTGTCTGTCCAGCAGAGAGCAACAGTTCTGTTTCTAATTTAAGGGCCAGGAGTGTTTAAAGTCCTGTGTAGCACAGTAGTTATTATTACCTACTTGTTATTCTCAATCATGTTAAACAAACTAAACTATTTTAGTTAGAAGTAGAATTCCTACTGCTGAATGCTGATGGTTAATTAAAATTATATTAGCATATGCTGAATAAAATAAATTGGCAACAAAATTACAAAACAAACTTACTTATAGTGACCTCCTAACACCAATACTGTACATTAGCTACACTGAAATAGAAGGACTAACAGCACAGGATTAAGAGCAAGCCGTGTGCTTTGCTCTTCAAAACAAATGTTATGTGATATGATACAGTATAAAAAAATATTTACTTACGTCATAACGACGCTGGTAGTGACCAACTCCACTACGCCCCTCCCATCTTCTTACATCGTTTCATCTCTCGTCTATCCCCCATCCATAAGCTCTTCTGCCCCCATCAGGACCACAGGGGTGTGATATGGGCAACTGCTTCATGCAACGAAACTTCTGCGAACTATAAGTATTACTGTGAGAGCACCCATCTCAGTTAGGTGAATATTGTCAGCGTAGCATGCGGGCTTTAGGCTACTGTTACAACAACTTGTGGCTGGCCGAGGGGCGTAAACTAGTTTCCCTGTAGTCTAAATCGTCAAACTCAACTTCAGCGCTCGCCACTGCGGTCTGTGACGTTGTTCGTTGTTTCCCATATGTCGCGAAAGTCGAGCGACCATGACTATAATCTTCGTAGTATGAGCAACCTGATGGGCGAGAGGAGGAAGAAAGTGAGCGACGGAGGGGAGCGGAGCCTGATCAAAGCTCCGTCCAGCGCCAGCATCAACAGCCAGGCGGGTTCGGCAGTCAGCACGACGCCCTCCGCCGGCCGGTCACCCGCTCCCAACTCCTCATCCACCGGAGACCTGGAGCGAGCGGCACGCAAACAGTTCCAGCAAGATGTCACGCCTGCGTTTGTTTATGTCCTGGCCGTGTTCTCGGCGCTGGGGGGCTTTCTGTTCGGCTACGACACCGGGGTGATTTCCGGAGCCATGCTCTTGTTGAAGAGGGAGATGCACCTCAGCGCCATGTGGCAGGAGGTGCTCATATCAAGTACTGTGGCCGCCGCCGCCCTCTCAGCCCTGCTGGGGGGCTATTTGAACGGCCTCTTTGGCCGCAGAGTTTGTATACTACTGGCCAGCTTCTTCTTCGCAGTCGGCGGGATAGTGTTGAGCGCTTCCCCGAGCAAAGAGGTTTTCCTTGTCGGACGGCTCATTGTTGGTGTAGGACTCGGTAAGACATTTTCAGCACCTGGCAACGGAGCCCATTGTCCAATGAATGGGCCCTTTCCTTTTCTACCTGTTGGGTGTACTAATTGGTTTGTGGAGCCAATTACATTGGTTCCCTTCTAGTTAAACCAATTTACTAGAGCTAAGGGTGATTCATTGGCAGAAAATCTATCTTTCACAGAAGCCCTTACAAAAGGGCGTTTTCATGGCCAATCACACAGGAACAGGAACAAAGAAAATTAATATACCTCCATCAGATTTTTACAATTGAAAGTCAGCTGAAAGTCAGTCCATCCAGCTGCATTTGATAAGAAATAGTGTTATAGGTATTAGGCATATTTACTGTACACATGAGAATAGCTTGGCCCTAGTTGAGATATATGAAGTGCTGAGAGGTCCTATATATTTTAAACATTGATATAGCAGCAAACAACTATGTTCTAGTGTAGTACAGCATCCACAGCAGATAATGACATCACACGTGTGTGTTGTAATCCCAGCCCCTATGGGCATTGTTGTCATAGTAGTCAGACTGCAGCATGCATGTTAGTGCGCGCACACACGTGTGTGTGTGTGTGTGTGTGTGTGTGTGTGTGTGTGTGCATGTGTGCATGTGTGCGTGTGTGTGTTAGAGATAGAGGAGACTCATAAGCATTTGTTTTGGTCTGAGA
>JAODUG010016528.1:9758-18457 GCA_027564795.1 Aphredoderus sayanus | reverse complement strand
GTTAAGATAATCTAAACTTTTCCACTTCCCTTTCAATATTCCACGTGAATGGCACTCCAAACCAAAACAGATCAATACCGCTAACTCGCCACACATTAGCACCATAAAGGCAACAGCACTGCTGAGACTAGCGCTGTCACAAACCATTAAGGTAGAGGGAACACTAAGAGGGAGGAACGGGAGACATTTAAGAGCAGAGGAGGAAGGGAAAACAAGATGGAGACGCCGGGAGTCTTCCTACCTGTTTGTTGTACTTGTTGATGGTCTGACTGCTGTACTCGGAGCAATGGTCCGATCCCAGGGAAATGTTATCTCCGGTGCCAACGAAGGTGTTGGCCGGGGGAAGGTCTTGAACCGCCTGGTGCTTTTTCCCCGCCGTGGGCGACTGGGGGTGGAGCTGGACGGTGGGGAGCGGCGAGCTGGACTTGTAGTGGCGGGCCAGGTCGGGGCTCCCGGGGCCTCCGTTGACCGAGCGGTAGCGGCCCATCCCGGGGCTGTCGGACAGCTTCTCGTTGACGCCGTCGTAGCGCTGGCCGTTGGGCTTGGAGGCCTCCACGGTGACGATGCTGCTGTACAGCGGCTGCTTGGACTTCTGCTTCCTCCTGTCCTTCTTGGGCTTCTTGGCCTTGTCGTGCTGCGGCGGCGTGAAGAAGTCCTCGTGGTCCTTCTTGCCGGCCTCGTAGCCGTTCTTGCCCTTGGGCCGACAGTAGCGCGCCATGACGACCACCAGGATGACGAGCGCCACCGTCATGACGCCCGACACCACGCCGATGACGATGCTGAGCCGCTGCTTGCCCAGGTCGTAGTCGGGGTCGCCGGCGATGTTGGTGTTGAGCGCCGTGCTCAGGCTGCGCGCCACCTGGGCGTCCACCGCCGTGGCGTTGGCGAGGCTCTCGTTGACGTAGACGTGCACCAGGGCGGTGGCGCTCTGCGGCGGCAGCCCGCTGTCGTTGACCCGCACCACCAGCCGGTGCAGGCCGAGGTGCTTCTGCTCCAGCCTGGCCGCCAGCGAGATCACCCCGGTGGCGGCCTCCATCTCGAACAGCCGGAAGGGGTTGCCGCCGACGATGCTGAAGGCCAGGTCGGCGTTGGCGCCGGCGTCGGCGTCCGTGGCGACCACGGTGCGCACCACGGTGCGCACGCTGCTGGAGGGCGGCAGCAGCGTGTAGGAGCTGTTGACGGGGAAGGTGACGGCGGGCGCGTTGTCGTTCTCGTCCATGACGAAGAGGGACACGGTCGCCGTGGCCGACCGCGCCGGCTCGCCGCCGTCCACGGCCTTGACGCGGAACGTGTACGTGCTCTTCCGCTCGCGGTCGAAGGACAGCGCCGAGAAGATGGTGCCGGTGTCGTTCTCGATGGAGAAGATGGCCGCCTCCTCCTCCACCAGCAGCCGCATCTCGGCGTTGTGGCCCTTGTCGGCGTCGATGACGGTCACCATGCCGACGGGGCTGTTGGGCTCCAGGTTCTCCTTGACGTAGAAGGTGAACACGTCCTGCATGAACTTGGGCTCGTTGTCGTTGCGGTCCGTCACCGAGACGACCACGGTGGCCGAGCCCTGCAGGATGGGCGTGCCCTTGTCCTTGGCGATGACCTTGAACTCGTAGCGCTCCGTCTGCTCCCGGTCCAGGATGGCGTTCACCCGGATGTCGCCGCTGTCGCCGTCGATGGAGAAGATGCCGCTCACCGACGAGTCCAGCGAGTAGGCGATCTCGGCGTTCTTCCCGCTGTCGGCGTCCACCGCCGCCACCGTCGTTACCCGCTCGCCGGGGGCGTTGTTCTCCGGGAACGACACCTCCACCACACCCTGGGCGAACCGCGGCGGGTTATCGTTGGTGTCGCCCACCTTGACCACCAGGGAGTTGTTGCTGGCCAGGCTGGGGCTGCCGGAGTCCACGGCGACGATCACCACGTTGTACTCCTGCGTCGCCTCGTAGTCCAGCGGCGCCGAGGTGTGCAGGAAGTACTTCTTCTTGTTCTGCTCGCCCTCCATCTCGCTGGCCGGCTTCAGCTGGAAGGGCACGTCGCCCACCACCGTGCACGTCACGATTCCGTTCTCGCCCTGGTCGCGGTCAGACACCTGCACCAGGGCGATGGGCGTGTCTACCACCACGTCCTCCGCCACGTTGGCCACGCCGTCCTTCAGGAAGATGCGGCCGATCTTGCGGATCTCGATGGCGGGAACGTTGTCGTTCTCGTCGCGTATGTTCAGCACCACCGTGGCCTTGTCCACTTTGGGAGGCTGGCCGCGGTCGCGCGCCGTCACCGAGAAGCGCAGCTGGCTGACCTCCTCGCGGTCGATGCGGTGCAGCACGCTGAGCCAGCCGGTGCTCTCGTCCAGCCTCAGCAGCCGGCGCACCGACTCCGTGGCCGCGCCGAACACGTACTCGATTTGACCGTTGACGCCCACGTCAGCGTCGGCCGCCTTCAGCTGCAGGATGGGGGCGCCGGGATTGCTGTTTTCCGGCAGGTCGGCCTCGTACACGCTCTTTTCGAAGCGCGGGCTGTTGTCGTTCACGTCGGTGATCATCACCCGTAATATGGCCTGGGAGGAGCGCGGGGGGTCTCCACCGTCCCGGACGCGCAGAGTGAGCTCGTAGGAGTCCCTCTGTTCCCTGTCCAGCGCTCCTTTAATGATGAGCTGAGGCTGCTTCTCTCCGTCCGTGGTGTCGGCGACCTGCAGCTCGAACACGCTGCTGCGGCTTGCCGCGTCGTCGTACCGCCTCTTCCCCTGGTACGAGTCCCCGTTGTCTCGCCCCCCCGATGAGCCCAGGCGCCGCGCGCTCTCCCCGCTGTCCTGGATCAGCTCGTATCGCTCTATTCCGTTCCGGCCGAAATCTCTGTCGGTGGCAGTAGGCAGGAGGTAGAGCGTTCCGATGGGTCTGTTCTCCTCCACTGACAGAGTCAGCACGGGCGACGGGAAAGACGGCGTGTTGTCGTTTATGTCCAAGATTATGACTTTCCCCTCGAAGAGGTCGACCCAGCTCTGCGCCGGTCCGATCACTGACACCTCAAAGTCTATAAAACATTCGTTCTCGTCGAATATCATCTGGCACTGCTGGAGCTTCTCGCGGTCGATGCGCCTCTCGTTCGTGGTGAGCTCGCCGGTGATGTTGTCAATCTTCAGGAAGTCGGAGCCGGACTCCAGGGTGAACGTCACCTCGCCCGACCCGGCGACGATGCCGAGGTCCGCGGCCACGTTGCCTATCCGGACGTCTGCGGGTCCCTCCTCGGCCAGGCGGTATCGGAGCACCTGCTTCGCCGCGGGCCGGTGCACGGCGTGAAGGATGAGAATACAGTAGCACAAATAGTCCACTGCGCCAGTAGTCCTCATTGTCCCCCAGAAGAGAAAAAAAGTCACTTGCGAAAATAAAAATGAAAAATTGCAAAAATTACTTTTTAGGCATATATCACTGCGCGCTCGGAAATCAGCGGAATCAAATGACGTTTGCGGCCGCGTCTAGTCCCGTGCCTTGTAGGGATGCGGGAGACTTCATGGTCCGGGCGCTTTTTTCCCCCCGCGTCGCTCTCACTGCGGTGATTGAGCAGTAAGTGCAAAGAGCCTGGCTTTTCCCCCTGTGCCTTTCGAGCACAGTTTTTTTTTTGTGGGTTTTTTTTTTACCGTCCCCCTTCCTTATTTTGGCAGGACCGCATTGACAGCACAGCGCACACGAAGGGCTCCGCGCGATTCTACGGCGTTCACTTCCATGAATATGTTCTCATTTCATGCGCGTAAAAGAGCAAATGTTCAGTGTGCACACATCTCTCGCCACGGAGTCAGAACCGGGCGGGATCTCAGCGAGTCAACACACTCGGACTTTAGCCTAAGATTAGAATCCTTTTTTTATCTATTTTTTTTAAGGTAGACAATCTACTATTCCTTGGTCCGGGAATATTTCCAGCGTGAGAGAATTATTAAAAATGCCCGCACAGTTTCCAAACTTGATCCTTTAACGAGGGCTGGTCGGCAACCCAGGCTGACTTGTCAGCTCCTCTGTCTTGAATATTAAGACGAATACGAAGAAAACACTTCGACCTTTTTCAAGCAGAAAAGAGGAAGCCGTTTACTTCAACATCAAGCACTCCTCACCGCGCGGCGTCTAGCTTTCTCCTCTTGCAGGGACGCCGTTGAAAACTCCGCGTCACCCAAAACGACCGGTTCGCAGCAGGGTTGTAAAAAACTCAACCAAAAAAAAAGGAACAAAATGTAAATCCGATGAAGCCGTCAGGAGAATTCTCAAGTTAAAACGTACAAAACAAAACAAAATCCTGGGACTTGATCCCCGGCTTGTACAACATATTCACCCTCACCTGCGGACGCACGGCGTGTGTTCGCTGCCTCAATCTGCAGCACTGAGAATGATTCACAAATGATATTGCAGTGTCGCTCTCTCGCCCGATCGCTCTCTCTCTCTCTCTCTCTCTCCTTCCCTCCCTCCTTCCCCACCCCCTTCAGTCTCTCTCTCTTTCTATCTATCTCTCTCTCCCAGCAGAGCACGTAACCGGGTCTGAACTTGATAGGTAGGTCTAGAGGGCAGCCGACAATATTTGATGAAAGGGACAAAGTGGAAGAGGAGTGAAAGAGGTCGTTTTTTCCTCAGTATGTGGGCGCGCAGACATGCTCAACAAACGTGCAACTCGGAGCTCCGAATGCAGCTCGGATGCGCCAAGCTCCTCGCTTCGGCAATCTTGGGGAGACTCGCGTTTAAACATACTTACTGTGCTGTTCGATTAAGCCGTTATAATAATCCGTATTCTGCAATTACAATTCCGATGGCGGAACTAGCGTTATGGTTTAGGTTGTGCGCCGCGGGGATGTTGGTTACAATTATTGGAAAGAAAATCACCCCTAAGACAAGAAAATGTTAATCGGAATTCACGTTAGTATTGCCTATAAACTTTTGCGCATTCATGTTATCAGCTACACGTAGGGCTGTTACAGTCTGAACATCTCTGTCTGAAACCTCGAACGTGGGAGATTCATTGCAGTTGGGGAGATGGTTTGGGATCTGTGCGCAGCCCTGTGGTTTGTGTGGTTGTTATACTGTAATATGAATGTGTGCGGTCGCCCGTGGATTTGCTCTATCGCTGCTAAGAGGGCAATGTGTTCTTGTTCAGACGTTTGTCGGCCCAGTGGTTTGGGTACATTCGTTTGCATTTGAGGAGCGAAGAGGAAAAGAAAGTGACAGACGACTGCGATATGCAAGCCTGTCTGAACAAACCGTTTGTCCCTCGACCACTGCGCAAAGCCCCCCTCCAAATCCCATAAGATTATAAGACTGGCTCTCGCTGCCAACCGGAGCAATTTTGCCATTATGTGAAAATACAATATCGACTCATAAACCGATATCGATTATTCATTTTGACGCAGGCATTTTATAATAGGCTTACTGTAACTATAGAGCTTTAATAGAAGTGTGTGTGTGCATGCATGGGTGAATCATCCACAACTTGGGGAGGCGAGTTATCTCCTACTGTAGTTTTAACATGGCGATGGGCTGAAAATCCGCGCACAGTGCAGGAATAAAATAGCGGTTGACTGACTTGTGGTTGCACGACGTAGGCTATGTAGTATATGTATTCATGTATGAATGTATGTACATTTTGAGTAAGCGAGGGAGCCAAGCATGTGTATATCTTGAGTGAGAACGGAGAGGGAAATAAAGCGACAGCGTTTTATGTTCTCACGCCTCTGTCTGAATTCCAGCAGTGTGTATCCTTACTTGCTTGCGCCCTCTATCGACCAATTGAAATTAAACCCTTTGAACGTTCTTTTATGGAAACGGGGGTAGGCTTTTTCACCTACCTACACATTATGTGACTGTTAGGCTATACTTGACTTGCAATGTTTATTATTTGGCACGATACTTTATAAATAGTACCCCGTCAGTAAAACATGTTAATAGATGTCCTATTCAAATACTAATTAATAAAGCAGGATCTGTATTTAACATTGGTTATGCAACTATTTATATTACAATATCATAATAAGTAGCCTATCTCATTTATCCTTTTCTTCTGTAGAATTAAAATGTAAAGACCTCCCCAGTATTCTATGTTGTTTAAGGACCAATTATGATGCATTGTATACAGTAAACGTACATGTAATCTGTTTATATTTATGTGAGTAGATTCCAGTTCCATCAACAATATATAGCTAGCAATAAGGAGGGCGATGTCTGTATAGCTTCTCAGTAACCAGATATGATTTCTATTGGGTATGCGTGGGAGCTTATGAGACAGTCTTTTCCATCACAATAACAAAGACGAACGAGTGAAATGATCACTGAAAATCACTACATAGCAGTGATTAGCATTGATCTGTCTCCCTGGGGGAACCAGTGGTCACAAATGAGGCCAGAAAAGTCTCCTGCACGATTAGCACAGCCACCAGTGTCCAGGATGCCTCTAAAGCCTACAGCAATGGGGAAAAAAGGCATATTAGAAAAGTACCAAAATCTGTATATTTGTCATCTGTGTGTGTTGACAAAATTATCTAACAATTTTGTAACCGTTGTTTTTTTTTTTTGTTTTATCAAAAGAAATGTAGCCCTATCAAAATTGAAATGAAATCTGTTTTGTAAAAATGTCAAACACTAACAGTGTTTGTGCTTGCCCAATCAAACTGGCAATATCATTAATTGTGCATGTGTAACCTATGGACTTGTTGAAAATACACCCTAGTAGGCCAAATGTTGCACCATACTGAAACCCATACACTGTAGTATTATGTCTGGTATTTGTGGTGCAGCGATTCATTGCTACCACTGTCAGGTTAGTGTAGTAACTTAGATAGGACGAAACCTGTGAAACACAAATACACAAACATACCATTTGTATTTGTATGTGTTTAAGTTTGCGTGGGAGACACGCATCTGTCAGCTTGTGTAATACAATAACTCACCTTTACAACAGACTCACTTTCTACCTTTTTTTATTCTTATTAGTTTGTCATCCCCCACACGCTTGGCGATGTGTTTGTGTGAGAGCACAGCACATATGGTGACAGAGAGCCGACCACTTCTGCGGTGAACGTCTCTCTCCGGTTCCCTGTGGCAAGCAGCTATTTTGAGACTCCCGAAGCCTAGTTGGGCTCGTGTCCCTCTGGGCCACGAAAGAACGGTTTTGCGGAGATAACTTCACAATAGACAATAGAAACAGTTCGGAGCGCCGCTTTTCAATAGCGGCTAAATCATTTAGTCAAAATTGGAAGCGTTGTTGACATCCAAGTGAAACAGCCTTGTTAGGCATGTTAGGATCGTAATTGAAATCACTTGTCACGACAATGGAAAAAAGAAGAAGAAAAAATAAAACAGTCTGAGAATATCTAATGTCTAATCTAATACACCAGTGACTTTGCTGAGCTTTTTCTGTGGGGCATATGGTCAGAGTGTGCGCATGCAATATTCATCAGCATCATCGTTCACACCCGTAGCATGAATCAGGATGAGCGTCATTGATCACAAAGGATGTCGGCACATCGCACCGCTAATATAACGCAGGAACGTATGAAGCCACATGGCTCTGTCGGCCAAGCCTGCCGCGCGAGGCGTGAGCCGCGCTAATGACACGCGCGCAAGCTAAGCGGTCTGGGCTAGCCTTGTTGACGTTAGCCTCGGCATTTCACGCTGTGCAGCCCGTGTGACAGGTGACATAATGCCCCCCACGTGGAAAACGGATTCCACAGAGGTCTAAATGAAGATATTGTTTTGTCAACGTGTTGTTCCCGCTCTTGACCACCAGGGTCTACAACCGCTGAATCTGATATATTTTCATGACAAATCTAATAAATGAATTGAAAGGCTGTGAGATCTCCCCCATCCCCCACCCACCCAAAAATGGCAGCACTAAAGCTACATTCATTCTATGAAACCCACTTTAGTGTAAGTGAGTAAGAGAAGTACAGTATACCCAGCTTAACCCCCCCTCCCTCCCCATATCCAGTCTTATAGGTCTGTCCCCATCAGCACAAGGGCCACATACATACACTGGATGTATTACTCAGCCTCTGTCACGGATTCATCATTGGCTCGGCTGACTCAATGTAGATAGCCACTCGCCGCACAAAAGTCCCGTCCGACTTCAAGAAGCTCCGAGTTCTCAATGCTGCCATTCATCCGCATGCCTTTTTTTTCCCTTTTTCCTTTTTTTTTCTTTCTTTCTTCCAACAGGGCGGCAGTTGGTAATAGATGAACACGCGCCCGGGGCAACAACAGTGTCAGAACGCACTCCCGGGCACTCTTCGACGGAGAAGGCCAAAGTCACCGAAAACGATACTTGAAAGGGATGATGTGGGGGGGGTGTTATCCTCAGACTAACCTCCCCACCCTCCCCAACCCAGATGGGAGTACGAACACAAGCTACATTATGGCACTCTCTCCCCCGGCTCCCCCGTGGCAATGGCCGCCTGCTACGCAGTGTTTGCACGTGTTAGCGTGTCCCTCGTATTCTTTTGCCCATGACCCTTGTCATGACGGTCGTCGACTGGGACAGCGTGGCAGAGCGGCCAGGTCATTTCCTTTCATAACACCTAGCATACGGTATATACATATCCTCTGTGATGTCCTCTGGGTCAGAATGACCCAAGTCACTAGCGCTATGTGGAAGATGGAGGGCGCTAAACCTAATTCTACAGCTTACACACACATATGATGTGCACTGCTGGCACAGCAAGGTGAGAGTTTGAAACCCGAGGACAACAG
>JAODUG010016517.1:0-19399 GCA_027564795.1 Aphredoderus sayanus | reverse complement strand
GACAACCCATGGGCGCCTCCCTATGGAGGTATTCCAGGTACATCCAGTGCCCAGTCCACCCTGTTTAAACTACTGTACGATGTTGCTTGGAGTTTTAAGATTGGTATGATAATTAAAGTGTGCCCCGGCTAAGTAGCAAGGTATCTCAATATTAAAAGTGGGCTGCTAGTGCTGTATGCTGTAAGTGATGCATGAAGTCATTTTTTCCAAGGGCAAAGGATTCATCCAGAAATATGGTTTCCTTTGGGGAATTGGGTGGGTATTTGCATGCAGTGCACAGACCATGCATGCAATGAATACACTGACAAATAAACGTAAAACAATAATAGTGCATTGTGGAGTTATTGTTTAAGTGTTTGCTTTTGATTTGTAATAGATGCTCACAATGGATGAAAAGTAAGTTGGTTGCCATTTTCAATTCCCATTGAGTCCTTAACATATTATATCACACACCCAATCATAGCAGTAGTCAACAATTACCCTGAAACAGAAATAAGCAGGTACACACTCAAAACAAACTCTTAACTTAAAATAACTTCTGCTCTACTTTAAGGTACTCTTGATTACGCACTTTGTGTGTATTCACAATTATTTTCTGAGCAATTAATCATATTGTAGCATGGTGTGGATGTATTAGCTGAGTCCCAGCTCATTATTCCACCATTCACATTTGGTAGAAGTATACGTATTTTGCTAACATTTAGTCCTTGTGTTGTATTAGTTATTCTTGTGTTCAATTAAAGTATCTATATTACATTCTACCACTAGATGTCACAATAAGTGCACCAGTATCTCAGATCAAAACAAATTAATCATGGGCAACACATCCGCAGTTAGAAAACAAAGAATAAAGAAAGAAGAAAAAGAAAAAATAGACAGAGGTGCTTGGATTACAACACAGTATGGTGACGCTATAAATCCACTATATATTTTCATAGAAATATTGTTTATTTTTGCTATATTAATTTTTAAAATATTATATATTTCACCTTTAACACTGTGCACTGTGAACATAGCTGTCAGCATGAATGTTGTACTCCCCTCCTACCGTACCATTGTGTGTGTGTGTTTTTTTATTTCCTGGTTTTGCTCTTGTCAAATACAAGGCATTTGCCAAAGAGAGCTAAAGAAGCATCATTCTTCTGCAAAGTCCTTATCTACAATATGTTAATGGTACTGGTGCAATATAGCCCTTATGACTGTTGATGCCATAGACAAAAGTGTCTGTTAGATGCGGTAAATGTAAATGGACTCTATGAAAAACAGAGCCCAACTGAACCTGGATGTTTGGGTCCAGTACTGATTCTGTCAAAATATTGGCCAAAATATGAAGATGCCAATAGTGTAATCATTTAAACAACAGTTAAAGTGCTGCTTTGGTGTATCAAAAAGTATACCTCTGGTACTCTTCAGTGTGGGGATCCTTGAATATTTTAAACAAACCATCTGAGGCACTCAAGAGGGTCATAGATTTTAAAAGCCTTGAATAGAACTTGGTTATACAATCACAGTAACAATTAAAACATCCCTACACGTTTCAGCCATACAGGCCTTTGTCAGGGCAAATTAAGATACTGCTTTCTTTTACCCTCTTGAGTGCCTGAGATTGTTTGTTAGACGTGTGTGTAATGTGCCAGCCTATTGTCTGTCGTGGGGGGAGTAGAGAGGAGGGGTAGTCACTCAGCACTCAAAGTAAAAAGAAGTGCTTTTTTGTAATGCAATCTTCAACCACAAGGAATAATCTTGTCATACCTTGTCTGATGTCTATGCTCCACGGAGGGAAGAAAAGTGATTTGATTTAGACCTATATAATAATGTGCAGTTGGACACAACACTCTTGTCTTGGCAGAAGTTCATGTTTGTCATGCACACCCATCAACACTTTAATCAATGTCCTGGGAGTTTGAGTGGCCTATTCAGAGTGTAGGAGTGGACATATAATATTGGAAATTGTGTCCAAAATGCATGAAGTGGTTCTGCCAAGTGCCTTCCACTGGTCGAGTGAAACGGTTTTATCATTTTTGGTTTAGAATTGAAAATCTATACTAAAAGGACTGGCATTAAGATGTTACTGTCTTTCTGTAGAGATACTTAATTATCAGAAAATAAAATTGAGACATACTGTACTGTACAGTAGCATCCCAGCCCAAGAGTCACACTGCGTTCCTGGTGAAAAATAACGGTATAACTGCTATATATCATTAGTCTGCGATGGTCCTTTCACTGGCAAGGTTGAAGCAACTCATTTTGCAATCGTGAAAATCAGCATAGTGCAATAGTGCATCGAGGTTAAGCCGAAAGACTGGATTTTTCTGTGGAAGTCAGCTCTGATAGAAGGTGAGGTGGGGTTGCATATGATATATGGATTGTCCTATCTGTAGTGATATTTCGCCGAATAAATGGTCTCAAGCATAATCATCTTGAGTCAATATAATCTCTCTGTGAAGGTCTTCATTAATCTTGCAGGGTATGGCTAATCATGTCCGTCTACTTGTGACACCCCCACTCCGATGAGTGTCTGCTCATCTACTATTGTTATTCCAATTAATTCTTCATCCTGCTGTCCAGAAGCTCACGATTAATACATTGTCTCCTGTGCTTTGCCGACCTAGCGATGTAATATGGGGAGGTGACATTTCAAGAATGCGTCCCTATTGCAAGTCCACTGCCAATCCGCCGGCTGGCTCCTACCTATTGCAGTTAGTTTCTCCCACCTTAGGTACCTCGTCCCACAGAGATGGTACTGTAGTATCAAGGCGAGCCTCTCGGTGGTTCTGCTGCATAACAAGTGGATTGTGTCTCGCAGCCCATGCACTCTATATGACTAATTATTCAGAATTTATTCAAATGTAATCGTAACCTTCTGGGCCGCTGTTTGTCAGACATTTTAATCTCTCGCTATGTGGGACACAGTCCTTGTTTCACTTCCTTTATAGTGACAGAAAACCCTTGCCTGAAATGAAAATATTTCCTACAAAGAAATCACACCATGCAGCACTGTAGCCTATCATACTATAAAATATCCTCTAAATATGTTCCCTTAATCATGACAATAAGCATTTCCTTGTTTTAATTACATTTAAAAAAAAAACGGATCAAGCTAATTTAAATGTATTTACCAGTGGCATGCAGTCAGGCCCTTCAACCTCAGAGAAGGGGTGACCAAAATGAGACAACACTGTTATTTTTATTTCATGTAACACTGTAATAGGATAAAAACATATTTATTATATATTCACAAATAAACATCAAATATTATATTTATTGTAGGGGCCTATCTGAAGTAGGCAACATAAGCTTCAAGTCTGTGTTCTCACAACTTCTCCAGTCACAGTAAAGCTGCTGTCTTTGTTAGCCAATCAACACGACTAATTTTAACGATGTACCAGTACGTTCCTCCTACAAGCCCTTCTCGTGAAAATATGAAGGGTGCTGTTGTTCTAGTCTATGATTTGATATTGGCGAAGTGACAGAATATCTGACCAATCAAATTGACGAATATCAAAATAGGAGACAGAATTCAGTTTGACACCCGGGAGAAGGGGTTATGTAGCCTAGCGAGGCAGTAGCAGACTATCGTTAAGCTAGGTGCCGGGTGCATACAAGCATCAGTCACTTTTCTGGCTTTTTCTCCGTGGAGGAGCAGGAGCAGTCACCACGGTAGGGTAAACCTAACATGAAATGAAACGTTGGCTTTACCACTGTGGTAGTAAACTTATATAGATTAGTTTGTGATGGTATATTCACAGTACACAACCTGGGTATGTACGAACGGGGGGTGATGTCTGTGTATGAAAAATAGACACCACCCCCAGCTCCCTGCGGCGGGGCAGCGGAGTGGGGGGGTGGAGGCCTGAGTTATCTGAACATCGGATCTGAAGGGTCAGCCAGTTTATGCACTACACACCACTGTATTTTACAATACATTTTGCACTTACATATATGTTGCCTACTTGACATATATTATTTATTCCCTTGTTTGGTTTTGATACAAGCACAGATCCAGTAATAAAACGGAAAAGCCACATGCAGATGCTTAATTGGCTGCAGCATGCCAGGCCATGTGACATGACCACAGTACATTTCACTTTGTACATACTGTACATGAGCCAGTGTGCAGCAGACTAGCATGGCAAGCCGACATGTTGATATGCAGGAGGAAAGAAACCAGTGGTTAGCAACTGTGCCGAGAGACTGATCCATAGCAGCCCCATGTGGGCCCCTGTACAGCTCTGTAGTACATTACATCTGTGCATGTTCGTCAGACAGACAGATGGGAGTGAGAGAGTGACTAGGGAAGAGAGGAAAATGGAGAGAGGAGGAGTGAAAAAGAGAGAGAGAGAGAGAGAACGAGAGCAAGAGAGGGCGAGAGACAGAGCACGCTACAGATATGACTCACTGGGAGTTGGCATACAGTGCATGCTGCTGTCTGTCTTTGCTGGCAAACACATTCCTCCTGATGGGAAGGTAAAAGTCTGGGGAAAGAATCTTGAACCGATCAAGAGGCTGTTGGATGTGGTTATCTGGCTGAGTAATGCAGTGATGACTTGATTTCCGGGGAGGTAAACAAATGATAAAAGAAGCTACAGCAGAGTAACTTTTACCGGGTAAAGGAAATACTATTTTCAAAGCCACTAAGTTTAACAGACCATACAGTCTAGCAGTTTTACACCGTTATATAATTGCTCTTGAGTAAAACACTTTTGTTCGTTATTTTGTACCTGTGCATTTGTATGAACCTTTCAAAGCAATACCGCTCTAAGTACTATCGAAAATGAAATGAAAAATAAAGTTATAAAGCAGGGTATTTATTGTGCGCTTCTGACTATATTGTTGTATTATTATTTCATTTTCAAGTGGGGTTGATCAAGGCAGTAAAAATGTTTTATTTTCTGGAATAAGTTAATAAGATGAAGCATTTCTCTAAATGCACAGCGGTCATGAAACGGAACAATGGCTTATCAGCAATTCAGTGCTCGTCTTCCATAAATAAATAAAAAAACTTGGCCTGTGAAAATAGCGGTCAGACAGTGTTACACAACACATGCAAAACCTGTGAAACACTGACCTCAGCTGTGCAGATTAGTCAGAATCAAAGCAGTTAAACTCTATTGGCTACTGAGTAAGAGTACTGACTGAATTACATACTGTACTACCCAGTATCGATTGAGGTAAAGATCAATCTGTACCAAATGTACCTGATAGGGGTGGAGTCAAATCCGGTATTCGGATAAGCAAAAGTATTTTTAAAATGTTGTGTTCGAGAAGAAAACCCTTTTTTATTCAAACAGCAGGTGTCCATACCACAAATAGTAGTACTTACAATTAAAATTAGGTAATTTAGCAGACACTTTTATCCAAAGCGACTTACAATGAGTACAATTACAAGCATAACAAGGAGCAGGTGAGGGGGTTAGGCACCACTAGACTAGTAGTCACAGGTAAGTGGTTAGACGTGCTGAGCACAGATGGATTAAAATTGCTAGGCCTGTGTCACACTATTGCAGATATCACACTGGGCTAGCAAAGTTGCTGTGCCACTATTATTTCACCTTAAAATGCAGCGGAGCTAGATAGACCCTGCCGGCAGGCTATTAGGCTAGCATTAGCCCTGTAACTTAGTCTATATTTTTGGTAATGTAGCAGTAGGTCTAACTTTGTGATTGTTTCAAATCAGAGCTACACATGACATGGATATAAAAATGGTAAGCTACTATCCATTTTTCATATGACAAGATCTACAGTACAGTATTGGCGCTATTGTTAGGCACGTTGTAGCCTACTCGTTAACCCTCCTGATGTCCTCAAGTTTCAAACACACTACCGTCTAATGCCAGCATATGGCACCACCTGATCGTGTCCGATTGTGTTTATTTATGTATGTATGTATTTGTGTTTTCGTACCTTATAACCCTCCTGTCCTCTGGTTTCAAACACATATGTGTGTAAGCTGTAGAATTAGAATTCACTCCTTCTATCTGCCACAAAGAGGTACTGCGTTGGGCCATTTTGACCCAGAGGACAACATGTATCTATCTACCTGTACCTAGTTTTGTTCATTCATTTGTGGTCATGACAAAAAGTTAGAAGTCCACCAAAGACTCACTACCAGTCTACTTACCAAATATAAACAAGGTTAGGGAGGTGCTTCTTCAGTTCCATGAAATGTTAAAGTTTCACATACACTAATTCCACAGATAATAGGCTATGCCATTGCATGTTATATAGTCTATTGTTTGATCCATATAAGAACAGCTGTAGACATAGCCTATACTGTATCTAGTAGCTGTACTCGCTCCCACTTAAATAGCTCCAACTTAAATCGGTTTTCAGCGGGTGGACATATTTTGGCACCAACCTTTTTCATCATTACGCTAATTTTCACTTTTATAGCCTATGAAAAAATGTTTAATACAAATACTTTTGTTGACAGAACCAATACAAATACGGGGCTCTCTGCGCATCCCTAGTACATGAGAGTGCGGCGTAGCCTGGAGAGAACAATACTACTGTACCTGAGCGAGATTACAGCATCCCTGCACAGGCTGCAGCTTGTTCAATGTTAAACACAATCATGGCAATGGAGAGCTGAAAGCCTTCCAAATTTTACCTTTTTTCGATAGACTATTTACACGCTTAGTTTCGTCATTCATGGAGGGTTCAAAATATCTGGCACTGGCTGCAGGCATGTCAGTAGAAAAAGCAAGCTATTTATATATTGCTACTTGTATTTTCGCTGAGTCTGAAGTAGCCTATAGTCTTAATTAATGTTCAAGGCATACAGTATGGCTTTTTCTTTCAGCGTGCTGCGCATCTGTTTACCAGGCTTTAGTCCTGCAGAGAGATGAACTCTGCCTATTTATGTGCCGCTTCCATTACTCAACAAAACCATGGTCCAAACTCTGTAAGGCATTACATTTTGTGTAACACACTAGGCAGTTCACAGTTGAGACCGGAGCAGTGAGATAAACAGCAGTATGAGCGGACACAGCAAACTCTTTCAGTGGTAGTGAAGAGCAGAAACTAGGTCATATGCGCACACAGTCTACACTGTGTTGAACACAGGTAGGATCATACCAAAGTAAACCAGAATTTATTGCAGCAATATTCACAACATCTTTTTTTAAGATTTAACCCCGTATGCTACAACTACATTTTATGTCACTATTTAACGTGTGCCAGCTAACGTACTTACCAGTTTTTATGAGAACGGAGTTGAAAAACACACACATCTACACAAACAGCTACTGTAGGCCTACAGTGCATAGTTTAACCTTCTTGTTCCCAATCGCATCTTATTGTGCCAGCAAGATGGCGTGACCTGATTGAGTCTGATTGTATAGTTCTTTTTAGTGTCAGTGCTGTGTGTTATTATTTCTTTCTTTCTTTATTTATATATTTGTAAATTATTTTCGTGCCTTTTAACCCTCCTGTTATTCTTGGGTTTCAAACGCACATCTTGTTGTGCCAGCAATGCACATCATATGCATGTGTAAGCTATAGAATTAGAATTGGCACCTTCTACAGTATATGGAACAAAGAGGTAGTGCGAAAACAGGAGGGTTAACAGGATAAGAAGCGAAAGGGAAAACAAAGGCAGACAGGTGCAGATAATAATGCTTCAATAATAGGCTATAGGCTGGGTAGAACTAGGTAAAAAATACATTGTAAAATGTCAGTAAGGCAGTTTGCAAAGCAGCGTTCGAGGAGATGTTGTTTTCATAAATTAAATAACTTATTTTATTAAAGACAGTAATGTACCAAAAAAAGGTATCGTTAGTTACAGGTACTGAATTAGACATACCGATACCGGTATTGATTCAAATGTGAACGATACCCAACGATACCCAAATCTACCAGTAATGCAGTGTTACAATAGTTTCCACCTTTGACATCAAGCCAAACAATATCAATATCATGTTGCATAACGCTCTCATTACAGCCTTATCTGAAACAGCACGGCAATATGGTTTATGGGTATTTATCCATATTATGGGTATTTATCCATACAATTTAGACAATTTTGACGACAGATGTCAGTCTAATTGAGCATGGCATTTCTTGTTGGCAGGCACATTTTAGGGCAGGTGCAGCCATGCATTGCAGACGTCACAAAACATAACTGTCAACATCCTTTAAATGGTCTGTTTTGCCCTTTTAACTGTTATGCTAGTTATCATTTTCATGTGAGAGAAACAAGAACCAAATAAAAGAAACAAATTTCCCCAAAAACCAAGAACTACAGAACAGAACTTGTTTAGCTGCATTTCATTCCTGTTCTTTTTGTGCCATCCTGTTCGTTTAGATCTTCCAAACTGACTAGCACCTGAAAAAATGATAAAGGTGGCCATTCCTTATTGATGGGAGATCTATCTATCTCTATCTGTACATGTCAGGGTGTACTGATCTAGTGCATATTTTCTTGAACCCCACAGGCTCTATGTCTGGATATACAGATGGTACTGTAGGTACGTGTAGTGCATTGCTTTGATGTTGCTCAGGTTTCCAAGTCATAGAACCAGACTGAATGTGGTCCCCTCACCCAGACTCTAAGCAGTGATTACACCTGTTAATGCACTATAAAGCAGAATGCGACAAGCTTATCAATTCCCTCAGAAACAGACAGTGACCACCACCCACCACCCCCAGTGAATGCCCACAAGACCTCATTGCCACCAATGTCATCTGATCTTTTGCCATGTCATGGTCTGAGGATCATTCAAGCAACTCCACGCAAGCGCCTGTCACTTACACAATATCAATCCGTTTTTCAAAGGTGCCGTTGCCTTACAGAGGTAAGTGAAAGGATGTCTGGTCGGGAAGTCTGGCTACGTCTGCATGAGAGACAGCTTGCAGTGACACATTGCATTAGTTCTAAATGCTAGGTGACAAGCCAGGATGGGAAGGAATGGTAATGAGGGGGGAGTGTTGGCGATTTTATTTATATATTTCCTTCTCTCAAGGCCATCCAGACATCACACGTCAAGACAGACAGCGAAAGCATCTCATTATATAAGCCTGGAAAGGTCTGCTGCTAGACCAAACAAGAAAATACACATTTTATTTGCAACAGGTAAACAAAACTGCTGGTAAGTGTGAAAATAATACACATGCACTCGAACACACACAAACACAGTATATGGCACAAGAAATGCATTTTACACAGAGTCAAGTCACAAGTATTGCTGAGTCATCTCGATTTTGCATGAATGTTTTTGACCTGTTAAAAAATGTAATAAACAGACACGCTTACCGTAAAACTGTTTCATCGTTTGAACAGATGAAGGAAATTTGAGGGGGATTTTATTAAGATCAAACTAAAAACATGAGGTGAGGTGATGAGCTGGAAACCAAATGCTGATCATCATGGTTTAGTTGAAGTTACACTTTAAATTGACTTGAATCAGGCTTTTTAAACAGATGGCTTCCCTCGACAGACCGCAAATCTTTGTTGTTACTAGTTGTGAATACAGCCATTCTGATATTTCATCAAAAACAAAGTACTGCCAACGCTATTGTAAGGGTTGTGTAGGGGAACAGATTGGTCTGCTGGGACTACAGAGTCTGCAGCAAATAAAAACAAAAAAACACTACAGTTGTGTAGATGATAACTTACAATTTGTTAACTTACAATTTGGACCAGGATACAAGAAAAGGGAACATCGACAAACCACCCCCACTCCCATAATGGAGTTGTATTGTCCTGTCGTTTTGACCACAATTTGACTATCCTTTTATTTCATGGTACAGGAACTGACAGATAGGACTCCAGGTGGCCATTTCATCTGCCTGCCTCATTTCTGCAGGATCACACTGAGACTGTCTAAGCAGATCTAAGAATTTTGCAGAAAACCTTTCCTTGGTAAACTTTGGTGAATGTTATTTTAAAGTACATTTCAACAAGATTATTGCATTAGATGCATAAGTAGTAGATGGTGAAGCGTGATGCCTTTGCGTTTCAGAGTTTAAAGTTTATTTTTCTCTTCACTGGTGAACCTGAGCTACATTTAAACAAAGTGTGTCTCTACATTGAAAAAAAGTGAGAAATTATCTCTAGAGACTTTAAGGCTGTAGGATATATCTATCTCCCAATCTTGGATCTGTAGTCTTTAATACATATAAAATATCTAACATAAAACTCACTGCCATGTGTGTGTACCTTCCTGAATAACCTTGAATGAGGAAATCAAAGGATTTCCTTTGAGAAGGATGTTTAAAACATCGTTGTGACAGTTGTGACAAAAGAAAAATGTGTCTACAGTTGCACAGAGATCAATTCAGTCCAACACTTGAAAGTCTTGAGCTACTAGAGCTCCACAGAGTCTGAAGTTGCTGACAGCCAATGCAATGCCCTCTACTGTTACATCAAAAGAGCAAGGCTCAAAGATGGGGATCTATTGAAAGAGAAACCTACTCTATCCTACTGATCTAAGGGGGGGAGTTGTTACTTTTGATATACTGTAATTCTTAAAACATAGCAAGGAACAGTCTAAGGAAGTAGGAAAGGTTATGGCTTTCTGGTATCTATGTACACTGTCATGCATGCTTAACTCTGGATTTTTGTTGCATGAAAAAATTATGTCGAGAGCCATTTTAATAAACGAGACAACCTCTGCACATCATACAATGTATAAAATGTATCTCTTTCTTACACCTCTAAAGCTGAATTAAAATTGTCCCCCAATAATGTCATGAAGTTTTGTTCGAAAAGTCAAATACGTCATTGCATAATCTCTTGCATAATATTAATTCATGGTCTTTTAGGCCAAATAAAAGAGTTGAGTGACTAAAGGAATGAGAATTACACTGATGATGTGCAATGGCCCATAGGCCCACACAGGCCATTACAGGTCTCTGTTCTGACAGCATAGACTAAATGATGTGAGGTTATAGGCCTTGTAAAAGTGGTGGAGCTATTTTTTATTCAATTCAGAACCCTGTGATCACCACTAAAGACAGTCAGTTCAGTCTGATACAATAATATACATTGTAATCATTTGGTGCCTCGTTTAACTCATCCCAATTTCATTTATTTTTAACAATTGTTCATTGGTGACAGAAAGACCGCACAATCAATACAGTCAATGGTCTTAGATAATGACAAAATCATAAAGGTCAATGTGTTTGCTAGGGAAAGTTAAATGCTAATCAATAATGTAAAATATCAGATGATGCATATTTCATGATTCAGGTATTTGCAAATTTCCTACGAATACTGTATTCTAAATATTGTATTTGCTCAGTGACCACACAGTAAAAAATATAGATCTGTGCCCAATGACAACATTTCCCACAGCCATTGTAAAGGGCCCTGAAGATTAAACAATTATTCTGTTAGTGCCGATAACCGTTAATTGTCCTGAAGTAAATGAGTGGTTTAAAATCCATTCTCCAAATGGTACTTTAGCACTCACAGACAATGTTTTTGTATTATAATGTACTCCATGCATACAGTTCTTCCTCTGAGAGGTGAATATATGAATTCGTTTTCTTTTAAAAAGGCGTGAAAGTCTCAATAATGCATCTTCCCACTCTGCATGCTAATCCTATAAATAATAGCTGTACGATTCTTGGGCAGGAAATGAATGCAGTAGCCTGGGTAACTCATGGGTAAACATGGGGCACCTAAAAACTTGATGCCTAAGAGAGTTCCAAGTAATGAGGTCCACAGATGATTGGTACTGTAGGCTTTTTTCTGCTTAAATTATGTATGAAAATCAGAGTACGGGAAGTAGGCCTATAGCAGGTCTTTTACTTGTATTATGATAGAGCATACAGTATAAAAAACACATTGGAGCTTTTGGTGGAACATAATTGATCAGGGAAGAAATCTACTGTTGAAGCTGAACTATTTTATCAAAAGGAAACTTAAATTTGGTTTTCCCTTTCAGCAGGATAACCCAATGCACAAAAACACACCTACACACAGACACACACACACACACACACACACACACATACAGTCCCACGACCCAATCTGCTGGACAGCCGGCAGATGTGTCTGGCAACCTCCATACATTTGTGTGTGACTGCAGGCAGAGTGCACTTCTGTGCCAGCCCACACAAACTAAGGGAAATCATTTAGGCAGAAACGTGCCCGTTCCCCCTTGTGTTTCTCAGTCACAGAGCCTGTTCAACGCTGATAAAAGGGTTATCCTGTGACAGGTTCCGACTCACCCCCGTTACATAAAATACTTCAGCCATATGATGATTAACAAAGGAGAGGAAAAGACAACTGAAGCAGAAGGATTTCATGCAAGGATGTGAAAAGTGGGTGCCAATGTCTCATAAAGTGACTTTGATATATTGACCATGTATTTACTATATTAGTTAGAAGCCATTATCTATATTTATTCTGGGGAAGAAAATAGTAAAGTCGTTAAAGTGTATATCATTCAACATGTCAAATCAACCTTTGTTAAAAATAATGTAATTAAGCCTTGAACATTTTTAAAACACTACTGCGCTGGGTCAAAAATGTGAACCAATGTAAACAATTTGTGAAGGGTGACAAAGTGTAGCTGCATATAAATCGTGTAGGATACAATAATGTACAACTTTATTAGCCACATTATTAGTTGCTGTTATTTTAATTTAAGTGGACAAACATTTGGCTCATAACAATGAATTCATTTCTGTTGGTTGCAACTTTAAGAATGCAACTATTTGGGATTCAGCCACGTCATTTGCTGTGCACTCATGTGACGACAGATGTCTCTTGTGGCATTATAACTGATGCAGCTGAAATATTTCATTTCCTACAGGCGGTTATATAGGACCAGGTTTGGTTTTGCTTAATGACCTAATATGCTGTAGGTGTAAGGCTCAATTGGCAGGAGCAGAGAGAAACGTAAAGTATTTAAGAAGCCATTTAACCTCTGTTCAGGAAAAGCCAAGATGGGTTAAATAGGCGAAGGCAAAACAAGAAGTGATAGTGGAGTGATTAAGTGCCCAGTAATGTATTCGCCTCCATTTGCAGTTGTGTCTGCAGCTGTCAAGCCCACATACAGTAGGAGTAATGAGGCTCTGTGAGCTTATGCGATGGCATTCTTCTATTAGCTTGCCAAATAAGTTGTTTATGTCAGTGTATAGCTGAGATGTTTGGTTTAAGTCTACCACAATGTGTTAGGGGGAAATACATTAGTCTTAACTTCAGATAGTGAAATCCAACATAGCTATGATCCAAAGGGGGAAGCAATTAGGTGTTTGTGTAGCTCTTAAGCTCCTAAAAAAGATTAGATATTAGATATTTTCTAGAGTGCACACATGCAAAATGTGTGCAGAGAAATTCATGGCAATGAAATGAGTATTTTGTCTGAGAATAAGTTAGACCTCTACTAAGTCATTGTGCCGTTTCTTTCAAAATTACCCCTTCAGGTACACAGAACGTGGCAGACTGTTCTCTCTTCTAAGACACTTACGCAGTTAGTCTAACCATTAAATGGTAGAATCCATTCCCATCAGCCACCAGAACCTCATTGGACGTGTACACAATGATACAGTTGCTGTTTGACATTGCTGTTTGGTGAACATTCAACATATTCTTCTTTCAAGGTTGTTCTGCAAGGTAATCTCTCTGTGTTCTGTGTGTGTGTGTGTGTGTGTGTGTGTGTGTGTGCGCATGCGTGTGTGTGCGCATGCGTGTGTGTGCATGTGTGTTTAAACCTTGGGAAAACCATTAAAGTCATACTAGAACGGAAGCATGTGTAGCTTTCAAAAATGGAATGTGTAAACACTAAAGAGTTCGTTTTAAAATGGCAGTCGCATTTCCTCACTATTAACTTCTGTTTTGTTTTCTTTCATTCTGTTCTCAGTCTGTATGCGTGCACTGCATTTAGGGAGAGTAGGTTTTAGGTGAACAGGAAGATGAGAAACGTTACAGCAGCAGATGGTGGGGTGAGAGTACATTAGTTCTGTGCTCTGGGATAAAAAATAGACACAATATGGCATATGTGTTAAATTTCTTTTCTTTTTGGGTGGGGAGTTAAGTGTGGATTACGTATCACCCTATTTTATCTTGGAGGGATAAAACTTCACATTATTGCAGGTGGAAATTAAGTGGGCAGGTTCTGTGGTCTTTAATTCATGTGGCCTTTAACTGTTGCAAAAGGTCTAATATAAGAATAGTGGCCCTAAGCCCTGACATCCATGCAAAACACATTTTCTACCAGTTAACAATATATGTTCTACTATGTTATGCATACTGCTTGCTATGTTATCATTTGTAGCGTATACTGTATCTAGAGACACATCAGCTGGAAATTGGTTACGGTGTTTATTTTTTCAATTGCATGTCAACATCTCTGCTCTGTTAGCCTTTCATGTCATCAAATCCGACTGTGACAGTAACAGTAGTTAATTGACAATAATAATGATGATAATTTCAATATAATAGACTAAATAAAGCATGGGTTGCTAAATGTTTTTATTATTTATTTTGTATATGTTTCCTTCCATAACATTTTTCCTAAATCATATTTCTGTCACATTGTTTGAATTTAAATATTACGCTTATAGATGCCTTTACATGAGGTTCTCTGGTGTTTTGCACCAAAAAAAAATCACCATAGGGACTCACCATGGGCATATTCCTGCATAATGACCGCCTCCCTGCATAATTGGGAGGGAGGCGCGGCCTGTCACTACTCAGACTGACAGGTTCACACTCATTTCTGCCACTTATAGGACAGTTGTTTTTTCGGTGCATTGACATTGGTATAAAGTGAATATACATTCACCAGGTAGACCTACACAGCATATTACTTCAGTAAATTGCTACAAGTTAGCATTCACGCCAAAGCAATGAAGGAGCAAAGCAGCATGCGTACCAAATCACGCTTGAGGAAAACTGCTATGTTGATACGATGGAAATAACAACATATGGTGTGAGGATGCTACGATTGCTCTGTAAAGTGTCAATCAGGCCTCCATCACTGAGACATTGACAATGAGAACAAATGTTGTATACATTCTACAGTACATGATAACAAAGAAAGTACAACCATATTTTGAATTCCAAAAATACATTTATGAATAACACATGAGGTCAGACAAGGAAATGTACATAAATTCTTAAATGCGGTGAAATGTTTTCATGTTTTAGGTGACCATGACGTAAGAGCATGCAATGGAGAAAATCTAAAAATACATAGAGATAACACACACACAGGTAGGCCTATAGGAATTATTTTCCTATAACATATCAACATTACAAGGCTGTATTTCCAATTCTTACTCAAAAATATTTATTATTAATTTATTATCACATCCATGCACTGCATATGTTTACAAGGCTCTATTAAAATGGGAGCTCTGATGTCCTGGAAACAGAGCAGTTAATGGACTTTCATATTAAAATTTGTATTTCTTTATGAGAGTAAACTTTTATAATACCACAGCGTGAAGCTAACAAGCAGCTGTAAACTCACAATTAAGCTAAACACAAATAAGCCTTCTAATATACCACACGGAGAATGACATAATACAAATTATAATAATTGTTATGTTACTTAAATAGTATCACTAATGAAACTAAATAACCGTAAAGGGGTCTAATGTATGAATGTGATTCACACATTGAACATGTTGATTTATTTTAAAAACTACTAACTACTACTACTACTATTAACTACTAAAGAACTGTCTATTTGTATATTAATATTCTTGTCAAAAAAGTCAAGACACGAAGGCTTTTGAATGTTTCTGGACATCAAAATTGAAAGGAATCTATATGACATTTTCTGCCAATAGATCACAATGTCACACAAAGCACCAGCATTTCAAACACACACACAAACACACACACACACACACACACACACTTGTGCTAAACATGCAGCACAGCCGGTCACAGCCATGGAAACAAACAGAGGAGCTCAGATTACAACACACAGAGAGGGAGCGTGATGTCATTATCTGCTCATGTGCAAATATTCCACTATTATTCCACTATATATTTTAGGAATGGCACCTTCAGTCGACTGAGATTGTTCAGGTCGAGCAGTCATTTTTTCCCTCCAGTGTGCATTACAATAACATAACACAGATACAGTATACTGTATTTCACTTTAGAAAACTGCACAGCACAGGGATAACATTCCAATGAGGTATTATAAATAAGATGTCATCAAACGCCAAATATTTCATTATAGAAATTTAAAAAAAAAATTTAAATAGAATTTAATAATGATGTATTAGGAATGTTATGAGCCACAATGGCTAAACATTAATGTTCTATTAGAGCTCTCTGGCACATGAGCTACGGTAGTCAGCAAGATTTTCTCAAGTTAGTTAAACTAAGTCAGTCTTCCCCATCATCACTGAAACTCATGCCAGTGGATTTTATGACTTCCATATAGTATAATTTAGGCTAATGAAGAAGAAAAAGGAACATCGACTCGTCAAATCATCGTATTGCCAAATCCGATTATACTGACAAATTTCTGAGTCGGGTAAAAAACAGTTGTATGCTGCTACTGTATATTAATATGATAAAAATATACCTTTAATCTCTTCTGGTGTGGAGTTTCTATTTGCTACTGATTTGCTTAAAGACAAACATAAATATTTATCCTCTGTAAAAAGTACACACCGATTAAAAGTCTTGTTGCATCAAGTCCTGCAACAATGGGCCTTAATGCACATAATATTTCCACAGAGCTGAATACTCAAAATGGTTATAATAAATTAGTCTCAAAGAATATACAGTACTTCTACATTACAGACAAGACTGTTTTATTTAAAAAATCACTAGGAGCTTCCATGTATATTTCTGCTTACCTGGGTCAGAACATCAAATACTGAACATTTTCTACAATTAGCAATATAAAACAAGAGCTTACATGTGGTGTCATCAAGTTTGCCAGCCGGACACCAAACAACTTCCAAGTGATTTAGATGTTACAGACCCAACCCTAACTCTATAAAATCTCAGTTGTAGTGCATACCATCTTGATCATTTGCTGTAAAGTGGGTGTCAGAGATGTCTTAAGTCGGTCTGTTTCTCATCTTGAACTTCTGATCAAATAAACCACAACACATTACCATAAGCGTTTAGTCTTGGCTCATGCAAATAGTGTCGTGGACAATGTCAGCAATCAATAGGTGAGCTTTCTCTAGCACCAAAGAGGAGACAGACAGACCAAGCTGTCCCTGTTCCTACAACCAGGGTTGTGGCTTCTCTTTTTGTTTTTTTTACTGTTCTGTGCATACAAACCACTGCTCATGTAACCACTCAAACCCGTTACATGCACATGGGAGGCAAGTGTGCAAGAAACTAGGGGCACTATCATCTGTTGCTAGCATGTCTCTTATGGTGTTGCGGAGTGAGATTTACTCACTGCACAGACCTGTATCCACTGGCCACCTCTACATATGAACACAGAGGCCGCTGTTGTCACAAGCTGTCACAAACATTTTCTCTTCTGGGAAATTCCCATCAGAAACATGTTGGAAAATAATAGTGAACCTTCAAGACTCACAGTCTGCAGTCTGTGGCATAAAACTGATTAATGACACATTGGGCCCTGTTTTAATGATCTAAGCACATGGTCTAAAGCACATAGTGCAAGTGTATGTCTAATTGCACTTTTGCTAGTTTAATAACAGCGGAAAAATTGTCACAGTGCCAGGCGCATGTTTCATAATCATGAGTGCGTTTTGGGCGTAACATACAATAAACCACCTTGGCGGATTGCTATTATACTGTAACGGTGGATTTGCCCAGTTCTAAGAAAGCATGCATCTGCAGAGGAACCTGCTTTGCTTGTTCACGGAGTGAGAGGACGTCTTTCAGTCTTTTAAGTGTTCTAGAGTAGGGTATTTCGTTGCGTTTCCCTAACCAATTTGATCTAGTCTCGGTAAAGAAGTCAATACATAAAAACTGTACCTGTCTTAATAGCTGTACCTGTGTCTCTTGTGGCTAACTTTCTTGGTCCCTAACAGGACTTTAAAGCTACACTTTAAACTTTTAAACGTAATGCTTATAGTATTTAGGGGAAACTTTAGAAAACAAATTGTGAATTGTATTGTCTATTTAGTTCTACCTTCCCTTATTGTGGAGTAGCTCAGATCTTCATTGTATTACTGTAAGCTTTGGATACAATATTATGCAATATAAAATAGTGAATGGTGGATGTATTCAGGGATAACCACTAGCCCAGCCACCAGCTTTCAGGTGAACGTAAAATGATTCCTTAATGCACGAGTGCTCGGACACTGAATTAGTTAAATTAATTAATGACACTTGATGAGGACACATTAGCAGGCTATCAGAGCCCTCATTGTTTCGTTTTTCCCCTTCCTGTTGAGTACACTGTAGTTTAATGAGCAGTGGGACTCGAAGACAACAAGCGAGATAATCAAGATGAAACCAATTTGCACATGTCAGTAGTGACAGCACCCAGATAACTAGGACAAAGTAGCCACAAATAAAGACAGATGGAACCGAACCTTGGACCATGACTTGCTGAAATGATCAAGGCTTTAGCGAGCTTGCAAGCTCTTATGTATGAGAAAGGCGGTGCAAGAAGGTGTAAGGTATTAGCAGGCAACTGGACCACCTTCAAATCAGACAGTTACAAGGTGCTTCTAGCTGCTGTTATATATGGTTACAGTTACAGTATATTTATGTAATTTAGAAGATGAAGCAACTTACAGTGAGTACCGTTACATCATTATTAATTAATTAAGAACCATGTGTAGCAATCTTGCTTTTTCAGTTATGAGGCCCACATACTAGTACAGTTATGCTTAAATCCGCATATTTATATCTATGTACAGTGTATTGGCCTTTCATCCACATTAATCCAATGATATCCAGCACTGAAACCAGAGCTTTTGAAACCCACTCTCCCAAGTGAATAAATCTGAACACTCTGTGTTTGCTTCCTAGTATGGATAGTGATACCAGAGATGCACTAAACACTAAAGTTACATGCAAGATCACATGACAAAACAAATTAGGGTTGACAGCATATAGCCTAAGGTTGTCTTTGGGTATTTGTAAATAAGGTCTGAATCAAAACTGCTGTTATATCTGGTCATTTTCTTTTATACAATGTAGGCCTAAACTTAGGAAAGGTTATTACACGAAGTGTACACAAAGTACACAATCGCATTGCATTACTGAAAAAGAGTTAAATAACAAGAATGCAAGTTTTATAGATAGATAGATTTCCTTGTTGGGCTGTTTCTTTCCCAGTGTTGCATAAGAATAATGTTTGCACTGACATGCGACTCCCCGGGCAGTATTGCGACTCCCAAGGAAGAGTATTTTCCCCACCTTTTGCAACTACAGTATAGTTGGTTACTTTTAAAATGAGAATTAACCCTCGTAATGTACTCGTAATATAGTTTTTAGCCACACGGCGGCGCCATCTGATTGTGTATGATTTGTGTG